>LQNS02278139.1:10539893-10576927 GCA_001587735.2 Parhyale hawaiensis | reverse complement strand
CAGCGGAACACACACGTCACACGCAGCGGCACACACACGTCACACGCAGCGGCACACACACGTCACACGCAGCGGCACACACACGTTGCGGCACACACACGTCACACGCAGCGGCACACACACGTTGCGGCACACACACGTCACACGCAGCGGCACACACACGTCACACGCAGCGGCACACACACGTCACACGCAGCGGCACACACACGTCACACCTCCGTTCCACACCCTTCCTAAGAGAGGCGACGGCCACCACCGCCTGCGCATGAATAATGGAAGCAAAATACGGCCAGGAAATAGGGAGAAAATGCGGGGCTTATACTGGGGGAGGAGGGGAGGGTGAAGGAGTGAGGAACGCTAGCTAAACACGGTATGGAAGACATGGGGTAAAAATGGGGGAAATAAGGGAAATATGCTGGACAAATACAGGAGAGCTTAGGAGAGGGAATGAAATCCAGCCGAGTTTGTGAAAGAAATACAGGGAAGTCTGAGAGAGAAATCCGGGAGAGTTTGGGAGAGAAATATAGGAGGATTCATGGAAAATGTACAGTTGGATTTGGGAGAGAAATTTAGGGTGAGTTTTGGAAGAAATACAAGAGAGCTGCGAGAGTAATACAAGAGAATTTGGTAGAGAAATACAACAGTTTGGGAGAGAAATACTGGAGAGTTTGGGAGAGAAACACAAGAAAGTTTCGAAGAGAAATACAGGTGAGTTTAGGAGAGAAACAAAAGAGAGTTTATGGGAGAGAAATACAGGAGAGTTTGGGAGAGAAACAAAAAAGTTTCGGAGAGAAATACAGGAGAGTTTGGGAGAGAAACACAAGAAAGTTTCGGAGAGAAATACAGGCGAGTTTGGGAGAGAAACAAGAGAGTTTGGGAGAGAAATACAGGCAAGTTTGGGAGAGACACACAAAAGAGTTTGGGAGAGAAATACAAGAGAGTTAGGGAGAGAAATACAAAAGAGTTAGGGATTAGGGAAAGAAATACAGGCGAGTTTGGGAGAGAAATACAGGCGAGTTTGGGAGAGAAATACAAGAGAGCTTGGAGAGAAATACAAGAGAGCTTGGAAAGATATAGAGGAGAGTTTGCAAGAGAAATACTGAAGAATTTGGAAGAGAAATACAGGAGGATTTGAGAGAAATAGAGAAGAGTTTGGCAAATACAGGAGCGTTCACGAGAGAAATACAGGAGAGTGTGTCACCTCACAAAGGGAGGGCAGAGATGGCGACACGGAGAACAATTTATTGTGACACTTAAGGTGTCTCATAAAATGGCGACACGGAGAACAATTTATTGTGACACTTAAGGTGTCTCATAAAATGCACGAAGAATGGAAGGAAGAAATGCGATAGTTAAAATCGAGATAGAAAAAATCTATAGAGAGATACAGGATTGACATTTTTAACTCGATGCGCCGACCAACAAGAGCTGGACCGCCTCGCTAGTGGGAAGGGACGCGAAACAAGTTTCGAGAAACGGGAACCCATGTAGGAGGGTATTCCCACAAAGGATCAACGCGAATGGGACCAGTAAGTTAGGAAAATAGATGAGGGCCTGAACAAAGTATCATCAGCAGGAGTGTGAAATAGAAAGAAGCAAAGTGGGGGTAAAACAAAGATGTTCCGAAGGACTAGCTAAGGTTGCTCACAGGATTCCCTTGGACGTAATACCTCCTAATACAAGTTAGTCGAACCTAACTTATCTAACCCTCTGCCCATCCTGTATGCTGCCATAGAAGAAGCTACACACAGAAGATCCCTATGTATGAGGACTATTTGTGAAGAACTGAGATAATTACGGTATAATTAATCTAACCCTAGGGTCCATCCTGAACGTAACCTTTGGGAAAGCTATACACCGAAGATCCCAGCGCACTGGAAAGGTTAGTGTGGTGACTAGGTGAGGCTGTATGCAATTGGATCCATCCTATGTGTTACCTTAGGCAAAATCATACACAGAAAATGCCTGCTCACTGGGACTCTAGTGAAGGACATGCCTGCTCACTGGGACACTAGTGAAGGACTAAGGGATAACTAATCTACCATTAGGGTCCATCCTCTACCTTCGGGAAAACCATACACATATTATCTCTGCGAACGGGAACAGTAGTGAAAGACTATGGATAAATAATCTATCTAACCTTAGGACCTCTCCTGCATGTTACCTTCGGGAAAACCATACGCAGGATATCCCTGGGTACGGAACAGTAGCGAAAGACTTTGGGATAGCTAATCTAACATCAGGATCCATCCTCTATGCCACGTTCGGGAAAACCATACGCAGGATATCCCTGGGTACGGAACAGTAGCGAAAGACTTTGGGATAGCTAATCTACCATCAGGATCCATCCTCTATGCTACCTTCGGGCACACCATACACAGAATATCCCTGCGTACGGGAACAGTAGTGAAGGACTATGGGATCTACCTGAGGAGAAGCTTCACACCAACGCTCCCTGGGATACAAGTAAAGAAGAACTATGGAGAGTTTAAGTGAGGCACGGAATAGAAAGGCACGTCGAGTTAGGAACGTGAGTGTGGAAGGGGGCAGGACTGATGGGAAGGGAAAGGAAGGGCTGGGGGTCGGCGACTCCCTAAAGCAGCACAGTCCTGCACGCCTGTACAGGTGAGCTGCTGCAGAGCACCCACCTGCCTGTGCGCGTCACTCCTGACACTTTGCATGAGGATGAGAAATGTAAAGTGCGTCGTAGGTAGTTAGCACGTCTTCCCATGCAAAGTGCACGCGCCAGGGCAGTTTATTTTTTGTGATATTGAGTTGTTTAAGCCTCCGTCTCTATCACATGGGCAATCTCACAGGGAAAGCATGGACATGGAATATGTCAATAGAAACGAGGGCGCGAGGATGGAGACTCGTGCCCATATTACATGTAGTGCGACAGATGCTGATGCCCGTGCTTGCGAAACGGATCTCCCATAGATTCCACCTACACTCGCGTCGGTGGCCACCCTATAGCATTTGTTTTTGCATCAACGTCAGCGGAGTTTACTGGGATGCAAAATATAAGTGCTATTGGGCGGTCACGGACGCGAAAATGGGTGGAATCTAGGGGAGAGACGTGTCGCAAGCACGGGCATCAGCATCTATCGCAGTAGCCTATATGTAATTTGGGCATAAGGGTTGGTGCGCGCAATGGCATGCTTGATTTGGAAGAATATGCTTTGCTCTTCTTGGTACAAGTAGGCGGAGTACGTTATTCTGAGTTCCTGTCAGCTCCATAAGCATAACGTCGATTTTTTGTCTAGAGCTAGCATCATTATTTATCTCCGCTAACGAGGTTATGTTTTTTCGGGGTATGTGTGTCTGTGAATTAATCCGTCACCATGATAACTCAAAAAGATATGGACGGATCTCCATGAAATTTGTAGGAATTGTTTAGTGTGCTAGGAGGAACATATTTTTTTATGAAGATCGTTGAACTGCGTTTTTATTTCTTTTGTATAGCTATTTTTTCGTGGTAAGACAACCTGAAAAGCTATGAACGGTTCGTCATAAAACTTGCAGAAGCTGTTAGGGAAGTTACGAGGATTAACTGAGAAAATTTTGGTGATGATATGTTCGTATGTATGTCTGTTATCAAAGCCACAAGCCTAGGACGTCCATGACAATTAATGAAATTGATATGGAGCATAACAAGTGACCTCAAGACGTCCAGAATGCTAATGAAAAGAATTACTCAAAATATATTCACGGCCGACAGGAAGGGCTGCATATGAATAAGGCCGAACATGGATCCTCGAAAGAATTCCCTGCCTACACAGATCATGGTATAACACAATGACCGCTCTGTCGAGTATGACTTGACTTGGCTTACCTTTGTGCTGCTACTATCAAGTTTTGAATTGCCATAAAAATACTATCCTATGGTATACCGTATACAATATTCTGTTTCATGTATAGTATCTATGTGGCTCAACTCAAAGGATTTGTAACGTTAGGCTAGGTTAGCTTAGAATAAGTTAGGTTAGAAGATGTTAAGTTAGTTAAAGTCAAGATAGCTAGGTTCGGATAAGCTAGAATAGGTGCCCAACGCAAGTTACAGATATATATATATATATATATATATATACTTTATCGGAATCCCAAGTAAACCAAGTACTGCAACGACACCGAACTCATTCCTCACATCATTACGGATATGTTCTTTTTTATTGAGGGCTCTATATAAATTAGAAGCTTGAACCGACTTTGTAAATACGTCGGGACATCCAAGCTCGCGACCCAAAAAGTCCCACCTCAAGGACCGACACACATGCTCCTACAACCCCCGCCGGCACAACACTGGTGACTGAGGGCAGCAGAAACGAGCAAGACGCCCACTTCGCGCCTGAGACGGAAGGGCAGAAACACAGACAGGTAAAAAAAACTATCTATACAACTTCCAGGATGTTCAACGAGCTGTAAACATTTAATTCAAGTTTAGATAAATCAGATTAACGACTCATTAACAATATGGAAAGTCAACAGTACCAAGCAAAATTTTTGGCCGCCTTAGTTTACAGTTTAACCTCTTGTAACGGCCAAGATTAAGTCCGGCCTACGAACCGTCATGTGACTAATTAGGGTAACATGTCTAGTACCCGTCCACCATGCTATTAGCAGTCCACTTGGCATTTATTAAAAAGCTTCCTCTGTGAGAACTAGCAGTGCTATAAAGCCGCAGATGGCCTTAAACTGTAGGCTAAATAGTGCCGCACCATCCCTGAAAATGACGGGAGAAAAAATAAAACCGCAAAATGGTGGTTTTTACATTTTTTTTACGAAAAACATGAAAAAATTGAAAACCACCACCATTTTTTTCGCCCGTCATTTTCAGGGATGGCACAGTACAATTTAGCCTACAGTTCAAGCCTATGTACAGCTTCCTAGCACTGCTAATTTTCACACAGAAAGTTTTTTAGTGGCAAGTGGACGGATACTAGCATGGTGGACGGGTATTAGAAATGTTACTCTAAGAGTAGAAACCCGTTTGTGCATTCGTAAGAGCACAGCTGAACCTCGTATAAGGTGCCCTCCTACCTACAAGTGGTCACCCGCATGACGTTTATAACAAATTGTCGTGTAAGGCACGTAACTTAGTTATAGTTAGGAAGTTTAAGCCTCCGTTTCCGAGCAGAACGATATCACAGAGGAAAGGGCAAGGGACATATAGTATGCCAAGAGAAACGGGGAACCCATGCGCGAAGGTGTTCCCACCACACAGGATCAAAGCGCAGGGCAACAGCAAGTCGGGAAAGAAGAGGAAGAACAGAAAAAAGCATGAGCAAGTAGGAGTATGAAACCGGGAAGGAAGCAAAGTGGGCACGAAATAGAGACGTCCCGAAGGCCTAGCTAATGGCAGAGGTAACCTACTCGGGCCCCTGGGTAAGGCACGTAACACTCGTAACCATAAGGTACTTAGGATGTAAATTCCATCACCCATTTTGCTTTCTTTGATATTCAGGTATATATTTTGAAGTGTTTATAATTTATGATACAGTGAACCATTGCCACTTCTCCTATAGTAAAAATTCAAAACGTAGAGCGACTAATCTTCTCATCTAAGGTATACTATTTCGGTCAGCATCCCAAACCTTATATGAGGTTCACCAGCACATGAAAGTAAAACTTCGTAGAGCTACCACCCGATGGAGCCCTGCAACCTCAGTCAAACATCGTTATCTTTCAGGTCAATTGTAGTGAAGCTAAGAATATTAATATGAAGTACACGACATAATAACAGCATATAACATCACAAAGTTGCGCATAGTACATAAAGACAACCATTTGCCATTTGCTTCACTTTGTGGCTACCAAAGTGGGAGTGCTTCAAAGTGCCGCACCAGGATATTTGTAAATCTATCATGAAATGCAGCAGGGATTCCAACCGGAAGGGGGGGGGAGATGACCTTTTACGGGGCGCGAAATCTTGGGATTGTGCAATTTATCAGGCTAACCTATACAAATTTACGATAAATTTAGTGCACATATATCACATGAATTTGATTGTTCATCGTCACACGAGTTTTCCAATTTTTTGCTCGTGATGATGATGAACAATCAAATTCATGTGATATATGTGCACTAAATTTGTAGTAAATTTGTATAGGTTATAGGGAAGGTTGGGAGCCACCGAAGCAACTGACATAACAGAAGTCAATCTTTAGTTCAACATAGAATTACAATTATCCTGGTTTGGAATTATGTAGCACCACCAGCTAGCTGTAGTAGCCATGAAGCGCCGCTGCAAACAGCCTTAAAAATGATTAAAATGCAAAATACTCTTAGACTAAAAACACATCAGTAAATATACAGAAAGTTTGGGCGTGTCTGATTTACCACAATAAGTGGTAATCCGAATAGAGATTATCTCTGAGTGGGTTTGATTTACTCCAGCCGCTGGGGCGTTATTATTTTATTGTCAAGTGCCGGAATCAAAAATATATTTTCGTGGGAAAACCAGGGTTGGGAATGTCCCGCATAAAGGATGTGAGGCGGTATAGAGGGTTGACCCTTGGCACGGCAACTGCTTCTGCAAGAATTAGTTTTCAAATGATCACTGGAAATATTTCTTACTGGTTCTAGTAACTCATCATTATCTTAACTTTACAGAATGACCAAAAAGCTGATAAATCTCTCAAAAATACTGCTAAGCATTTTTTTTAAAGAGAAAGAAACAATGCTCTGGTTTCGAAAACCTAAACTCGATACTGGTATTAACAACTATCGAGAGTACCGCAAGTGTTACGAGGGCCTCTGATCTCGTACTAGTGGTGAATTGAAACTATCATAATTTCTCCAAAAATCAGATAGCTCTTGTAGGTTCTCCTAAGAGATAAAAAGTGTCACAATGTAAATCCAAATACAGCTATTGCTGCAAAACATTATCTGGCAAATCCAACGCACTCTGGAGTAATGCAAATCCGGATTACAAATTGAAGTGGTAAATCAAAAGCCCCAAAAGCACATCAAAATTCCAGTAGATAAAGTTTGATTAGGTATCATTAAAGTGAAGATATTTACACCATTCAAAAATAGGTATAAAAATTAAGCCAAGGCCAAGACAAAACATCAAGATGAAAACGAATGCAAAATCTGAGGCAAAATTGTAATTTTACAAGTTTTGGTAACGTCAAGATGCAAAAAGTGAAAATTTTGTTGGTAAAAACAGTAAATAACGGGCTGACAAAACACGAAGTTGCAAAATGCAAATTTGTGAACATATCGTTAATAGGTAGTGCATTTCCTAACTGTAGTGAGACGAAAAGGTGACATATTGTTCGTAAAATTCATAAATTACAATACTGACAAAACACCAATATGCAAAAGGTGAACATCCTGCTTGCGAAACTTTAAATAAGGTGCTAACATGACACCAAGATGCATAAAAATGAATATTTAGTGACATGTTTATCTAACGATGCTGACATACCACCAAAGAGCCAACGATGAATATCTTGCTAGCAAAAAAATATGAAATTAAATATTAAATGTGTAATTTGCGTTTTAAAAACATAGTATATACCACTTGACAACACCACAACGTAAAACAACAGTTCATACTCCTGATGTTACATCAAACCATCCGGCGTAAAAAAATCACATCAAGAGAAAGATGTTGTTGCACTGATTTTTATAAAAAAAAAAATCTGTTCATATCAAGATATTGAATATGTAGAGGTTCGTATAAAAATTACTCAATTACATACATTAATATATCAATTATAAAGTACTTGGCCAAACGCTTATTTAAAACTTACGCATGCTGGTATAATTTTAACAGTTGGTACACATTGTACACAGTTCCATACCGTCCCCATGTATCAAATTTATGTAATAGAAAAAGTATCCAAAAGTATCGTTCCTCACAACAGATTATTACCAACTCTATTGAGAACCAATTCCCTTCATTCCTTTTCATCCTTTTTCCCCATAAGTGCGATGCTTTCCACTGAGATTACATGTGGTGCAAAATAATTTCTTATCACTTCAACCCTATGTACCTATAGGCCTAATAATGCTTTGAAACATGAATACGGTGCAAATCTCCAAGCTCAGTTCTTTCATGCTTAGTTCGAAGTCCGTTACAAGCAAAGAAGATCAGCCAGAGTATTGAACTCCGAAAAATTTTGGGTTTGTATAGTCGGATTCCTCACATACTGTCGTGACGGTCCGAGTTAGGTTGAAATTAATATATTGCCCTTGCAGCATCTCAATCTGTTGAAGAGCTATAGTCATACTCGCACTACATATAGAACGGGCACCCGCTGGTACCAAGAACAGGAGTTGAAATAGCATGAGCAGTGCGCCCTTGTTAACTATCTACATCTGTTAACGAGTTGCAGTTCCAAGATACTGGCACCCGCTGGTGTCAGGAGTAGGAGTCAAAACATCTACCTTTCAGCTCTGCAGCCCCGATATTCGTGTGGTGCATGGGAAACCCAAGAGAAGCCTAAAAATATGCGAGCGATGCATTTTGAAACCGGCTGCAAAAAGCGACATCTGAGCAACAAAGAAACTTTCGCAAGACGAGGAGTCCGTGCAACTTATATGCAAGTGGTGTGGTGCAAAAAACTTGAAAACTTGTGCGGGGGGCATTGCGGTGTATGTACAAAAGTGAGAAATTTCCAAAAGCAGAACAATTGAAAGTAAAGAGTCAGGTTGATAAATGGGCACAACAAAGAGGATACATCAAACAAAAAATGAAGAAATGTTCAAGAAATTTCAAGCCAAATTAATTCGATATTAACCCAGTCAAATCAATACAATTCAAAACACATATATATACGGCACAGCAGTATCTAATACGACTTTAAATAAAATTTAAATTATATAGTAATTGAAAAACAATGTCAATGTTTAAAATTTAACCATGAATACTTAAAGCAAAAATCAAACTCATACGTTGTTTTGCGCGAAGAAGTAATATCAGATTAACGGCATGTACAGGGTGTTGGGTAATTCGATGCACATATTTTAACCCTATATAGGAAAACTCAGAATAAAACGATCTTCATGAGTGACAAAAACCTAAAAACTACTTCGTTTTCAAGAAATAACGACCTGAACTAGGTACTTAAGGAGAGAGTACCTCCAAAACATTTTGTATATTTATGTGCCCATTTGAATGAAAATAAATGTGATTTAGACTGCAGTACTTTTTTCACATTTTACTCGTAGAAAACGAATTATTCAAGGAAAACGGGTTTTTACGTTTTCTTTGAATAGCACGTTTTCTATGGGGAAAATGGAAAAAAGCACTCGAGCCTAAACCCACACTCTTTTTCGATTTTACATATTTGTAACAAGTTTCGTTCAAATCGGCACAGAAGTAAAAAAAAAAACTTTTTAACCCGTTGGCAAGAATTTTGTTCAAAAAAATAACAGAAAACTGACCATAATAAAAATTAATTTATTTATGTACCGATTTGAGTAAAACATGGCACACATATGTAAAACTAAAAAGGAATGTGGGTTAGACTCATTTTTTTTCCTATTTTCGCCATAGCAAACGAGATATTCAACGCAAACGGGAGAAAAGGTAGCTAGGGAAAACCTATCTAGTCCAACAGTTTTCGAGCTACAGAGATCATTTTGGTTTAAAAAGGAGCGATTTGATTCTCGACAAATAAGCGCTTGGGTTTTATCATCGTCAAAAAAATTGAGAAAAATCAAAATAACTAAAAAAAAAATTTTCCCAAGAAGTGCACTGTCACTAGTCTCCTAATTCGACGATCATTAAACCCAAGCGCTTACTTGTAGGGAATCAGATTCCGCTTTTTTTAATACCAAACTTATCTCTGAAGCACAGAAACTGTAGGAATAGATAGGTTTTGAAATCGAAAAAAAAAGCTTTTCAGGAGAGCTCGAGCTTCTGTTTTTTTTTTTTTATTAACTCATTTTCTATGGGAAAAATGGACAATTTTTGTGGACTATTTTTATGTGGGGAAAATGGAAACAATATGGGAGTCTAACTCACATTCTTTTTTATTTTAAGATGTCTGAACCAAATTTCATTCAAATCTGTACATAAATAAATTTTTGTTATGGGGTGTTAATGTCCATTTTTCTTTTAAACAAAATTCCAGTCAAAATGTTCATAACAAGTTTTTTACTTCTGTATGGATTTGAACGAAACTTGTTACAGATTTGTAAACTCGAAAAAGAATGTGGGTTAGACTCATTTTACCCATAGAAAACAAGGTATTCAAAGAAAACAGGAAAACCGGTTTCTTTTCAAATTTGTTTTCTATGGGGACAATGTAAAAAGTACAGGAGTCTAAATAACATTATTTTCAACTTTTATAGCTGTACTAAGTTTCATTCAAATCGGGGTACTCTCCCCTTAATTGGGGTATTCTCCCCTTAAGTATTTCAGATTGTCATTTCTCAAAAACGAAGGCGTTTTGAGGTTTTTGTCACTCCTGAATATCGTTTAATTTTGAGGTTTTCTATATATGGTTAAAATGTGTGCATCGAATTGCACAATACCCCGTATATACAAACTTTAATCAAATACAGAAAAACAGATAAGAAAACTTCAATTTTGAGAGAAGCGTTTGAGTTCCTACACTTTATATAGTAATATTGAAAATTGTGAAACTTGAGTTTATAGGAGAAAAAAATGGAATCTATGAAATTTTAAACAGAAATGTTATAATGACGTTGATAGAATAAGAAGATGATGCATTTCCACAATTGAACACGAATATTTTTTGGGGTAAAAGTAATTGCAAACATGGAGAGTTCATTTAAAAAAACTAATGCTGAATGTAGTTAAGCACGATATCAGGATTTGAAAGAAGGAATCTAAGAAATAAGAAACTTTGCCCAAAATTAATTACTAATTCAATGAATATATCTGAAGAACAGGTCGATGAATTTTAACAAATCTGAAGATGAGGCAGGTGAATTGGGACAAATCTGATTATTGGGCAGCTGAAGGTAACGAATACAGATGAACAATACAGACTAAACATAGACATGACAACAATATATACCTACTTATTCGAGACAATGCTGATTAGACAATTCTGAGGAAAAATGATTAAAAATAGGTAAAAGTAAAACATGACTTTCCATTTGGTCAAAGTTAGCAAATTGGTGGAAACACAATCAGTGACACCTACAGGTTTAATATATGCCATCGAAGATAAAAATGTAAAGAATGAAGAAATAAACTATAAAATACCAAAACTGGTTAACTTAGGTGCATTTGAACGGTAATAGAGTACAAAAATTCAGGAAAACTTCAATAAATGGCCAAAAATACAAGCATACAATAAATGAGCTACGTATGAGTAGAAATCAAGGTATAAAAAAGTTCAATAAATACGTAAATATGTGAATGTAGGATAAGTTAGATGTAATTATCAATAAAAGGGAAATAAAAAGGTCTTTTGAATATTCGACAATGAAAAAACCTGGTAAATTAAATACAACAGCGTATCAATGTAAACACTAACAAATGTGGTAACCAGCGCCCACCACTGAGAAGAAGTACGGACAGTGTAGAAAACGATACAAAAGTCACACAAATGAATAATGTGAAGTGAAGTTACTTAATTTTTTTGTGAAATTGTGCAAAACTAGAAGATCTACGAGGTAGCGCACAGATAATGAACTTCAAATATTAATGGCATCATAACACACAAGACTTGGCTTGTTTTATAATAATCAGAGCTTAGCCACTTTACGGCGGAAAATATGAAAATATAACGAAAAAGGTGCAGATGAATAGCATGGTAAACTTAGTGCATTGATAACTACCAATGTCAAGTGATGCATGTGGTTAAATAGGTACAGTGAGGAATACCAAGGAAAAGTGAGACGTGATAAAATAGGTATATACATTGACGTCTCCCACGATATTAATGATCATAATTACGATTGTCTATGCATTATTTATCTGTAAGCTTCTAGAAAATCATGAGAGTAATGTGAAAGTGTCAATAAATATGGATAAGGAAATGGAATAATGAAAAGTATAAAAATTAATCAATGTATACCAAAAATATTACAGAGCATAATAAAAAAAAATTAGTAGTAGATAAAATTTAGAGAAGACAATAAAGAGTAGAAAGAGCATAATAAAAATTAAAAAGATCGTGATAAATATTAAATGAACCGGAATAAAAAATTTACAAACTCAAAAGAATAATCAAAGTATCTTGTATAGAAAATCATTAAACACAAACATGCACTGCATGGCATAGCGTTGCCTTTTCGCAGGAATGTATTAGTTGGATGCCTCCCATAAGTTATGCTATTAAATGCACAAAAATAATAAAATGAAACAAAGTGATGGAAAGACGCGAATAAAACCAATATATAGGTTCAAAATTTAAAATAAGACACATTGCCCCAACCGTCAGAAACGCAATGCCAAGAAAGAGGGAAAAACTTCAAACAAAAGACAGCAGCATAAAAAAAAGCTGATCAGCGAAAAATACCAGTAAATATAGAAACAAAACCGACAACAACCATTACGGAAGGAAAAATTCAAAAGCATATACACGTCCTCTACCATTTGTTAATAGCCACTCTAATATTGGGTGAAACAGTCTTTTTCTTGATCAATTGCTGGTGGTTGTTGTTGTAGGATTGCGCTACCCTAGCTGTCTCTCCTTACAGACCAAGGAGGTTTAATAGAAGGAGGTAGCTACGTCTACGGACATCGGAAGCTGAACTTTCTGACGATGATGATTTGCGAAAGGCTGCGCGCCTGTGATGGGCGGGAAGGGATGGCTGGGAGTATCTCATTGGTTGGGAGTAGCTATGAAAAACAAAACAAATTTGTCTCTCCAGTACGGCGAAATGTTGCTGTGTTCCCTCCTTCTGTCAAACCTCCTTGGTTTGGTACAAACCTGCATCACGAAGGTGCCTAGGAAATGGCGGACACCCAGTAACTTTACAGTTCTAGAACCCTTGCAATGTTGTGTTACGCTCGTAAAGAGTTCAGGGGAGGAGGTTTCCCAGAAGAAGGGAACAGAACCATATTTCGCCGTACTGTCCTGAGAATTGTTTTGCTCTTCCAGAGCTGTCTCTTCCTACCAATCACACGTAGGCTCCCAGTTACCTCTTCTCCATAAACTACAGCCTTCCAGCCATTCGTGCAGACAGTTGGAGAATCAGCCTTGCTGAAAAGTTCAGTTTCCTGTTTCCGTAGCCGTTGCTACCTCCTTCTATTAAACCTCCTTGTTTTAGCGTTGGGCAACCTGTCATTAGATGTTGTATGGGGTGTTGCGCATTATGGTGATGTATCACGGCAGCAGTCGAATGCTTTCCTGAGTCATGCTCTGAAACAATCTTCATAACTGTAATGTATCTTAGGGTGTTAAGATACAGTGTAGATTATGCCTGGAGAATGAAAACTGTTTAATGGCAGTGAACAATCTAGTTCGTGTCTGGAGAAAGAGAAATCATTGTTATGAACAATCTAGATTGGCTGGAGAATAAAAGAATATACCATAGTAATGAAAAATCTACTTTGTGACTAGCATATGAAAATGAATCTTGGTTATGAATATTCCACAATGCGTCTTGAGCAGTGCATATGGTTCCCCTAAAATGCACGGCGCGAGAGGTTTAAAATATGATATATATTATGACAACAATAAAAGGTGTAATGCGACCGTGGTTAACATGTGTCTTAAACTGTTAAGTTCAGCAATTTCGTTATTATGTGCGCTGAAATAGTTTCATTACTTCAAAAGTGTTCCGCGAGGATAAGATGTTCAGGGAATACTGGACTTCCAAATGAATAATGCCTAGTATTTAGGATCAATAGTTCAAGCCTCAGAGATTGACTCAGAAAAGAATTGGGACGGTTTCCAAGAAACTTAGATTGTTTCTTCCAACAATAACTGAAGATTGTTTCACTCGACAGAAAAGAGGCTATTAGCAAGAGACAAATGGCTTACGAAATAACAAATGTGCCTAGAAAGATTAAACAAGAAAAAATGACGAATTTTAAAGAATCTACAAGGCCTGTACAAGCTCAGTTTCACAAAAAAGATGCAAAAAACACGAGTTTCCAAGTAAAAAACACAAAACACAAAAAAGACCATTCCACATCGAAACACATCACCACCGCGAGCAAACACTGAAACACGTTAGTGCATAAGTTCTATTCGTCCATGTGCATATTCTTTCGGTTTAGTCTTTCAGGCGCATAATATGAAAGTAAATTTTTCATATAGCTAGGCGAATTTTCAATATTTTCAGACCCATGTATTTATTATACTATAGTAGTATAGTACGAGGCTTACCTCAAAGTATACGTAAGGTTTAATAGAATAAGTTAGGTTAGTTATAATCATGTTATGATAGTTATGATCACGTTTGGATAGTTAGATTGGGTCAGGATAATTATGAATAGGTTGGGATAACTACGATTAGGTTAAAATAGTTAGGAACATAATGGTAGATTTGGTTTATTTGGAATAGGTGACGAACCTAACTTATAGGCCTATAACAGGTAAGCCACTGATATACTATCCCAGCATAGTTTCTGGTATACAATCTTTCAGAATTCCAATTTACTCGAACGAGCTTCTTCACTGCCTCATTTTAAAGAGTAGCTAGTAAGCCTAAATCAAATAGACGTGTCAGACATTGCTATTCCTACAAGAAACTGATGTTTTCGTAGGACCTGATAAGAGTTAAATCAAGCTGACAAGAACAACTGGGTCAGTGGGAACCATGTTTCTCGAGTTACTTGCTGTACTGAGCTTGGAGCATATACATAAGGGGAGGGAGCAGGTGTCGGGGAGGCGAACCCCTAATATTTCGTCAAAGGCTTTTTTTTTTGGGGGGGGGGTGCATCCTACACTCGAAGGGGGACGAGAAGGGCTGAGCTGGCACAGTGATGTCAGGTTCAGGGAAATTTCCCTCTTTCGGAAAAATTCCTAAACTAGATATAATGCTCTCGTAATTCATGAAATAAACTATATTAACAAAGAATAAATTAGCTAGAAGTGGGCAATTTGCCTCAAATTAGTCACATCTGGCAACCCTGAATTGGCGGGAGGACATGGCGGATAGCTCCCTTTAAGGCTGTAAAACTAAAAACTCAATTAGCGCTTTTATGTAGCTGTTTAAAGAAAGAATATACTCTTAACGATGTATGTATTTTTTTATAGAATATTTGAGAAAAGTGCAGCTTAAACCCATGTAAATTCCTGGAAAATGGCGGAAGATACGTTAAGCCGCCGCCATCAGCGGATGATTTTCCCGCCAAAAACTACACTAGCGCTTTAACGTAGCTGTTCAAAGAAAGAATAAGGTCAATATACTTGTAACGATTTATGTATTTATTTTATAGAATAATATTTGAGAAAAGTGCAGCTTAAACCGACGTTAGTTTACCCAATATGACCGTCGGGGGAATCAAGAGGGACAGCCACCTCACCAAAGATTAGAGGTAGAGTTTTCTATTCAAATATAATAGGGGTATGCTCCCCTACTTCGAGATACTGAGCACCAGGATGAACATTTCCTGCACTTCTCTTAAGCAGGGTTGCGATCCCCTAACAAAATTGAAGGCCTCGCGGCGCCGCCCAGCAACTAAATTGCGGTTTTAGCTTCTACGGCGGCCCTGATTTTATATAGAGGAAGAAGGTTCGGCCAGTGTAAGACTCAACTCTTTGGACCTCCAAAATATCCTATTCCTACCAACTCGGACTAATTTTTCAACAAAATGGAGCCTTCTTCTTGACCGACTCTGATGCCCAAGACCCAATAAGTGTCTGATTCCAACTTCTGGCTCCAAAACTATCAGAATCCTACCAACTTCGACTCTCCAACTCTGTTGCCAAATGAAACTTGGGAATAAGATCCTTTTTCTTACTTTTGTTTTACTTTTCTGTGTCAATCATTAGTTGGGTTACCGTACAGTGTAAATGAATTCTTCTTATACTTATTGAAAGGTTTAGCTTTTGTTTCCATAACAACGGTGATCTAATAGAAGAAAAAACAAGGGATATACCCGCCCACCTAGCGGAACAGAAAAGGGAGTATAGAGAACATACCTAACCAAACAAACTAACCTTCTCAACAGGACCTGCGGCCAGCTGAAACACCCCCTGCGGAGAAGGCACTCGGGACAGCCTTTAGGTTCGTGAGGCCCAAATATATGGTGACCGGGAAAGGGCCCCATCAGAATATACCCTTCAGGGCGTAGGAACATTACGAGTATGAGTATGAAACCGGAAGGAAGCGAAATTGACAGAACGGAAGACGTCCCGAAGGCTTAAGCTACGGGTTTGTTGCTCCTCATAACGTTGGATGGGTGAACCTGACCTAACCACTCTATGGCCCAGCCTTTGTCGCCTGAGGGACAGTGCAATTGCAGAACCATTGGATATAGGAATTATAAACCGATAGATTACGCAAGGGCTAATTACTAATTTTTTACCTTTCGTTGTCGACCCTAAATGTCAGTTTTTGCAGGAATGGAAATAAATGAAAATTAACAGAACAGAGTTCAACCCAGTTGGAGGGTAAAGAATTAGGTCATAATTCAATTAGTCCTAATTGGACGTAAATTTTTGTTTCATTGAGTAGTTTAAATATAAGATCTCCCTAGCCACGGCAAGGTCTTACAAGAGAGGAAAACTGACATTTCAGTTGAAAGCTAACGAGTTAAATCTCCCTAGTCGCTGCATCGTGTTTCAAAAAATGAAAGTTGCCCCTTAACTAGGAAGTAAAAGAAATGGATCTCCATAGAAGCTATAACAGAGGTTCTTAACTTGGGTTCGATCGAACCCCAGGGCCCTGGTTCGGCGGTTTCTTCGCCCCACTCGTATTATGCATTAATACGGTGTAGTGTTATATACATACCGGTACGTTTCGAACATGAAGAAAAAACTATTTTTCCGACTACGAAGGGTGCAATGAATGTACATATGTAAGGAACTTGTTGGATGCCGTACCTCCAATATGGTTAAGAACCACAGAGCTATAAGGTGCTGCAAGGAAGAAGAATTGACGTTTATTAGGAAAGTTAAGGGAAGAGATCTCCCTAGGCAGGGCACGGCGTTGCAAGAGAAGATATGAAGACAACTGGAAGGTACCAAAACGAGCGGAGAGCCCGTGGAGTGTGCACACAGGATAACCTAATTCGGAAACTAGTCGGTGAAAGCAGGTAGTACAGAACACTGATCCTTAGTATAAGTGGTTATGTCTAGGGGAAAGCTGTAGCTCAACCCTGTTTTAACCAGGCTGTCCTACCTACATAGGTAAAAAGACTTATCTGTCATTCGAATACTATAGAATAAAAATCCTTGCATTAAAATAATAGTCTTGTGAAAATGGTTAAACTTTTCGCTCTTGTAGGTAATAATCCGTCACTATCCGTGACTGTGGCATAAGCCGTCACCCTGTGGCGAGTGAGTCCACTCCTGTGCCTGAATTCAACACTACACCAATTATCTAAAAAGTAAGGAACACCAATTTTCGTTTGATCATTAGTATTGTAATCATTTTGGTTTTGCCACCGTACCGAGCGATCCCAACAGCAATACTCTGTAATTCTATCATCAGCCCTGTGAAGCTCAGAAGAAATTTCTTTCCGACATTTTTGTAGGGAAATCTCCTTTGACCAACAAGCTTTCCTGGTAGGAAATCTAACATGGTAACCTCACAGTAGGGGTTACGGCCAGATGCAACAAGCCCTGCAATAAGGCGCTTGGGCTATTCCCGGGAGTGGAGGTGTGACCCATTGAGATTCTGAGACAGTTATAGTTAGGAAGTTTAAGCCTCCGTTTCCGAGCAGAACAATATCACATAGGAAGGAGCAACGGATATATCATATGCCAAGAGAAACGGAGAACCCATACACGAAGGTGTTCCCACACAGGATCAACACGCATGGGAACAGCAAGTCGGGAAAGAAGAAGAGAAGAAAGCATGAGCAAGTTGGAGTATGAAATCGGGAAGGAAGCAAAGTGGGCATGATAGAGAGACGACCCGAAGGACTAGCTAATGGCTGAGGTAACCTACACGGGCATTTCTGGTGGATGTTGTATGCCAGAATATCTCCTTATGGTGTGAGTAGAGAGAAGAGCACTTATTCAAACACCTCCAGGGGTCCAGTACTAGCTTAGTCCAACTCCGGTGTCCTGGACCCGCCCTCTTTTGGTTTGCGCTACCCAAACCCCCGTTATACCGGAAGTATATTGGCTATTACAAGCCTGTTGGGCCGCACGTGGCGCCGGAGCGTTCGAATAGGTTCTTCTTTCCCCAACTAATTAAAGTAACCAGTCACTCAGGCAGCCGTCACTAAATGGTTCTAGGCGGCGTCAAATGACAGTCTTTGGAGCCCCTACGCACTACTCAGCGTTCAAATTTTCTGCCATGTCGGCATAATCACACAGCTCTATGCCTACCAATATATTGACTAAAATGTTAGCCGTCACGTTAGTTAGCTTAGCAAGTGTCACTAGTAAATTTTCAACTCACTGAATTTGAAGAGAATTTTAAAGCAACGCAAATAACTGTGAACTATGCTGTTGTTTCAGACGATAAGCAACGAACGTGGACGCTACGCAATACATGCGTAGGAGGGTTAAAAGGCTATCGTGCGAAGTAGTTTGCATGCTGTAACGAGTCCATGGTAAATTTATTCATGAACAGCATCGGGAAAATCTTTCAAGAAATTATTAATAAATGAAATGAATAAATAGCCGTATATAGTACCTAACTGAACAATTGACACTGCATTGATATTTAGTCACTTGCCTTTGTTCTCAGATACGTTTCTGAACCTCTCCCGCTCAGCCCACTCTATGAATTCTCATGCACAACTTGAGCAGTGGGTACTGCGACCAGATACCGCTTTTTGAATGTAACCTACCCTCGCGGCTCCCCTCGCGCGTGAGCTTCCGGTTTGGGACGGCCAATGCAATTCCGGTGTAGCGGAGGTCAGGGGGGGGGGCGCGAACCGGAAGTGGGCGGAGCCTGGGAAACCGGAAGTAGGTGGAGCCGGAACCTTCCCTCAAAAAGCGGTATCTGGTCGCATTACCCACTACTAACTTGATGCGGAGATGTGCCATTTGCGCACTGTCTCGATTCCGTCGTATATATTTCAAGTTGATAGCTTAGATACGGTAGCATGAACAATATGAGAGGTGCACAGCCTCGCAGTGTATAGCAGTTATTGCTCCTACTTGAGCTGGGAGACAGAGTTGGATTTCTTCCCAGAAAGTACTTTTATGTAGTTTCAAGCGTTTTCTGCGGGATTTTAATCTAAAGACAAAGATTTTATTTAGCCATACCAATTAATATTTTCAAGTGAATATCATTCTACTAAACTGCGGACGTAGTTTTTTCCTTAAGACTGAGTTCACACGTCGTTAATGTCAACACTTTCGCTCTTCCACTCGTCCGAATGTGTTACTGTACTCTAGAAATAGCAGAAAAGTGCACTATCATGAATGCACTCAATCATGGTCAATAGCCGCTGATGTGCGGAGTTAAAGATGTTAGACTGTGCAATTGGAGCGGAAGAAAGAAGAAGACGGATTTAGGAAGCCTCGGAGGCTTTGACCGTTAAGAGTGTGCGACTCCTGGAGGAGGAATCCTTAGGTGTGGGAGGTGTCTCTCCCAATGTATGTCAAGCAGATTGAACTGCGAGGATAGTAACACAGCTAGTGAATGCTTATACCCACGGGAAGCGAGAATTAATTTTTTCATATGTCTCTTTAGCCAATTATTGTGTGTGTTAAACGTCAAATTTCGTGGAAATAGCACTATCAGTAATGTCCGCCAGTATTGGCAGTAGGCAGGAACTTAACGCTCTACTGGCATGAATAGCGTTAAATCTTCGCAACAGAGCAAAACCCTTTTTAGGTAATGTTCCTAGGAAAACAAAAAAGTATATTGATCTCGGTGTTCGAGTTATAGAGCGAAACGAGTAATGAACAAGTTACAGTATGACTTTGAAACAAGTGATTTCGTAAAATCCCAAAAATTTCAGGCATTTCGAGTAATTAATTGGATGGGGCACATCAGGTTAGACAAGGTGCGTTAAGTTAAATAAAGTGCGTTAAGTTAGACAAGGTGCGTTAGGGTAGACAAGGTGCGTTAGGGTAGAAAAGGTGCGTCGGGTTAGATAGAAAAAGTGCGTCAGGTCAGAAAAGGTGCGTCAGGTCAGAAAAGGTGCGTCAGGTCAGAAAAGGTGCGTCAGGTCAGAAAAGGTGCGTCAGGTCAGAAAAGGTGCGTCAGGTCAGAAAAGGTGCGTCAGGCTAGAAAAAGGTGCGTCAGGTTAGAAAAAGGTGCGTCAGGTTAGAAAAAGGTGCGTCAGGTTAGAAAAAGGTGCGTCAGGTTAGAAAAAGGTGCGTCAGGTTAGAAAAGGTGCGTCAGGTTAGAAAAGGTGCCTTAGGTTAGAAAAGGTGCCTTAGGTTAGAAAAGGTGTCTTAGGTTAGAAAAGATGCGTTAGGCTAACATGGTGCGTTAGGTTAGACACGGGGCGTTACGTTAGACACGGGGCGTTAGGTTAGACACGGGGTGTTAGGTTAGACACGGGGCGTTAGGTTAGACATGGGGCGTTAGGTTAGACATGGGGCGTTAGGTTAGACATGGGGCGTTAGGTTAGACATGGGGCGTTAGGTTAGACACGGGGCGTTAGGTTAGACACGGGGCATTAGGTTAGACACGGCGCATTAGGTTAGACACTGGGCGTAAGGTTAGACATGGGGCGTTAGGTTAGACATTAGGTGAGAGATGAGGTGTTAGGTTAGACATGGGGCGTTAGGTTTGACAAGAGGAGTTAGTTTAGACTAGGATGGGTTAGGTTAAGCCTATAAAAATTCGTTAAGAAAGGTGACAAAAAAAGACACGAATTCCGTGAAACTCATGGGCTTTACGCAATCCCCGGTTTTACAATCTTACTGCTACAAATACACACTTAACTATATGAAAATGCCACTCTATTTTACCCACTTTTAAGTTTATACCGTAAGATTATGCACATGGATGCTTAGAACTTACACTTAGAGAAATCTCTCTTACAGTCGGTAAGTTGATATTTACCTTTTAAAAGGTAAATCTACCCAGCCTCCAGTTTTTATATTTACCTCTATTGAAGTAAATACAAACTTACTGTTGACTCATGTTTAGGTTTACCTCTTTACAGGAAGATATATACCTTCCGTTATAGAGATTTCCTCTTTGTTTACGCACCAAAAAGTCACCAAAGAAATTTCAGTGCGCGGATGCAATCGACACGGGGGAAAAATATGCCAAAATGCCACGACAAGAACGAGGAGGAGAGCAGGCAGAAAACAGCGTTACCTCGACTCAACACAGGCCGACAACACATGAACATCTTGCGCTCCTGGGTAGCTGTTATCGGGCGGGTGGGCGGCGGATGTGGAGGGGTGAGGGATGAGTGGCCGGGCCGGTGCCGACTGCGTCTTGGCGGACTATGCGACTAACCACCCGGGTCTGCCATAACTGCTTGCTTTCAATAATATAACTATTAACTAAATAAATTTTATCATGGGCTAGATAAGTTCCTAATATATAGGCTATGAGCTATTTGGCCTGCAGCATCCTGAAAAAATAGATGAATAGCATAATACAATAGTAATAGTAAACATGAAGGCTGCACCTTGATGGAAAATGTGACTAATTAGTCGGGTCAACCAATCAAAACTTTTTTTATCTGGTATAACTATTACCTAAATTAATTTAATCATACACTACAGTATATCCCTTAAATATAGCGTAAGCGCTATTTGACCTGCACCATGCTGGAAACTTCACCTTCAGTGTTCTGAAAAATATTCAAAATTAAAACGTATTTAAATATAAATGGCAACGGCGTCAGCTGAGACATAACTACAAACTTTGTCTTGGAATGCGTTTCTATGCAACCAACTCCGATATATATTAGTACGTTCGTGTAACTCTATTCACTAGTTACGTAAACAGTAAGCCAAAAGATGCCTATAAGTTTATAGTCTACGTTCTACTTGACATTCATCATCCTGGAAAATGAATAAAAAGAATACATACGCTTACGGAATTTACAATACCGTAAATGCAGAAATGTACTACGAACAATGATGGTTAGCCATTCTTTAATTTGTCGTATACCAAAAATTGTATCCAGTGAACTGAACAATGATGAACAAAGAAAACGAATAGGCTACTATTAATAATCTAGCAGAACCCTGCAAGTGATATTTTGTCTGCGACTCGAACCGGGGAAATTAAGACTAGAGCGCCAGCATTGATCCACTAAGCCAACACAACGTAAATACGCAGGGTTGCATCGCGACTTGAACTGGAGACCTCAGATACAGTGTACATATATTAGTGCCAACACTGTGTCAACGCGCCACATAATCCAACAGTCGCGTCGGGGACCAGAACTGGGGACCTCAGATAATAGTGCCAACACTGTGCCATTCTGTCAACGCGCCACATAATCCAACAGTCGTGTCGGGGACCAGAACTGGGGACCTCAGATAATAGTACTAGCTCTGTGCCACTAAACCAACACGATATGAAGACAATTTTTATTTTTGTATAATACTCAATACATGGTTTGCCAGCTACTTACTCGCAGACTGAGAAGTTTGTCCCGTGGGTTGCAAAAACTGCTGTCTATATGCGAGGAAGGAAGTGGCAAACTTTGGACTGATGATAATGCTGTGAAAACGGCCTGCATGCGCATTAAAATCCAGGAACACTCTCCTACCAAAGGCTAACTTTACTCTTCTCAATGGTAAAGAATTCACTAAGGTAAGAGCTCCTTTGAATTGGGTAATAAATTTGCCAATTATACAGAGAAAAAGTGTAGAAACTCCATTCCATCCAGTAGGAAACCTGTTAATTAATCAGGAAGCGTAGGCTACGTACTGAAGAAGTCAAATTCCAGCTGTTTTGGAGCTATTGTTAGCTCCTAAATTCTAACTCGATTTCGCCGAATTGTAAACAGAAATCCATAGAACACTTACGCGTGGTCTAATATAAGACATTTTGCCGGTTGGTATGACCGTACCGAGGTCAACTAGCATATGCCTGATATTTGCAGAAAGTATATTGACTGCTCCGAAGTCAGGACCACGAAATATAGACAGTCTGCGTATCATGATAAATTTATTCAACGACTCTTGATGAAATATAGTGGTCTTAGCTAGGAACTATACAATAATATCACTGATAGCTAAGTATTCTCTCACCAAATCGAAGCCAAATAATGAGTGCAATGCAGTCTAGTATTGAAACATATTAGGCTGTCCCTGTTTTTAATGTAACATCTTCCATCTGACGATGGTCAACGTATCAAGCCGAAACGTTGCATCGAATTTTAATAGAGTGATTAATGACCGTCATATTTTATTCCCGAACACTTTTAATGAAACTGACTAGTGACTGTCGCTTCCTTTCAGGAAGGTGGAAAAGTGCATGAACTTTATCGAGAAGCTACATGATATTTTGTACCATGTAATATTTTGATATTCCTTCCTTATGCTTACCTCACAGGGTTCACACTTTACCAGTAACCCAGCATAGCAGCTCAAGCTCGTGCATGATCTCCATTTCAACTTTAGACTTCCCTGTTACGTTCCCACTACGCTCTATTGAATTAGCATCGGAACTTTGTGCACTCGAGCTGTTGTTGGGTCCCAAAAATGGAGTTTTGCCATGCCATGAGACTCCCTCCCTGCGGCAACATTTGTTTTCACTATCTTTATTTCCCAAGTCGTATACGTAATTGTGCATTCTGCTGAATTAACGCTTGGAAATTCTGATGTGACGATTATTGCAAAAATTGTGATACTGAGAAACTATGGTATGATGACAACAGCACCGTTACGTCGTATCATAGATACTAGATTGAACTTTCTTTCTTTTTGCAAGTTCATTGCCAGTAAATTAAATAGAGGTTTGCTGATGGAAAACGCAAGGACATTCTTGAGAATAAAAACATGAAGAAGAGCGAATCAAATTGGTTTAGCTGAAACAATTATATTCTTCTGCTGGCATTTAGTGATGGCAGGTGTCACGAAATACCAATGTAATTATGAAAGGTGCGAATAAAACAAAGTCGCATTTAATTTTAGACAGAACGAGGGCGATAATGGAGAACGTAATTTCTATTTGCAAGCTTTCTATTTCATCTAAAAATCACCCCCAGATGACAAAATTAGGAAAAGATATATAAGCTGCATTCACAATTGATGTCATAGTGCCCTACATACATCAGGAAAATCTATGTATAGCAGCTATGATATGGTTTCGGCGCAGATGCAGAGATGCCGTCACAACTGCTGGTGAAATATTGCAGTTTGAAAATTCAGGAAATTAGGTAAAAGAAGTTGATACAGTATTAATGAACGTTCCACTGCATCCATTTTGTATTAAATTATCATTAATAAATTTCAGCATAGGCTCCACGTTTCTAACGGTTTCGTGTTCCCAACGCGTAAGTATACCTATAACACGCAGGATAACTCCAGGCAAGAGTTAGTACCTTAATTATTATTATTATTAAAATATATGTTACGTAAGAAGGACACACGCAGCTGAGGTGCAACACCCCAAGTAAGAGATTGTAGCACCTCCAAGTAAGAGAGTGGAACAGCACGTAAAAAGTGTAACACCTGCAAGCAAGAAAGTGTAACACCTCCATGTAAAAAAGTGTAACATCTCCAAGCAAGAGAGTGTAACGCCTCGAAGCAAGAGAGTGTAACACCTCCAAGTAAGAGAGTGTAACACCTCCAAGTAAGAGAGTGTAACACCTCCAAGTAAGAGAGTGTAACACCTCCAAGTAAGAGAGTGTAACACCTCCATGTAAGAGAGTGTAACACCTCCAAGTAAGAGAGTGTAACACCTCCAAGTAAGAGAGTGTAACACCTCCAAGTAAGAGAGTGTAACACCTCCTAGCAAGAGAGTGTAACCCCTCCAAGTAAGAGAATGTAACACCAAGTAAAAGAGTGTAACACCTATAGGTGAGTTAGTGTAACACTATGAAGTAAAAACGTGTAACATCTCCAGGTAACTCGTAACACCCCCTGGTACTAAAGTGCAACACCTCCAGGTAATGCGTGAAACTTCTGGAAAAGCTATGCCACGAAAGTGTACCAAAGCAGCAACAGAACTGACACTGTACCATTATAAAAGCATCAACTAAAGTGTCTCACAGGGTGTAACACACCGTGCCTGGGTGTAGCATCAACTAAAGTGTCTCACAGGGTGTAACACACCGTGCCTGGGTGTAGCATCAACTAAAGTGTCTCACAGGGTGTAACACACCGGGCCTGGGTGTAGCAGACTACCATCATCATCACGATAAGACCTAGTTCACACGACAGTCATATCAACGCGTTTCCTCATCCACTTGTCCGGATGCGTTCCTGTGCCGTACAGCTAGCAGAGAAGTGCACGAGTTTCCGGGTTTTATTTCGCTCCAAATATGAAGAGATATCCTTAACTTGTCGAGTGACATTAGCAGAGGGAACTGATCTGACGTTGTGCATTTTAATAACGGTTTGTGGCGTGCACAAAGCTGTGATGACAACGACGCCACAAACATTCAGACGAATGGATGGGCAAACGGGTTGAAATAAATGGCGTGTGAACACGGTCTGGGGGCCGATTTTTTTTTTTTTTTTTTTTTAGCACGAAGCACAAGTCAACAAGGGCTGTAGGGGGAAGCGAAGGGACATGTAGTGTGTCTCGGGTAGTACGGATAACGCATTCGATGCAGCAGGAGGAAATTTAGATATGTTTGGCCACCCCCCTGCTCTGTGAAACACAGCCGTAGCAGGTTACTGACTACAGAGGCATTTTGCTTAGCTATACTCCTGAAAAAACTAAACGTAACAGCTCAGTAGGAGGCTACAAACCATGAATGAATAAGATACCATACCGGCTGTCACGTCGGTATATCAGCTATATAATGCGTCTAACACAGCCGTAACAGGCCACAAACTACAGACGCAATTCACCAGGCAACTCTCCTTGAAGCCAAATGTAACACCGCCCTAGCAGGATATTAATTTTGAATAAGATAAACAATCAAAAGTCATATCAGTGTAACAGCAAAACATTGCGTATCACACCCACTGTAGCCAGGCTACAATATACAGATTCTCTACGCCAATAGCGGCTACAGCTGCGCCGCAACCAGCTACAGCGGCATACCGCAATTCTTAAGCCAAAACTGAACTCATTCAAGAGACGCACGTACTCATGGAATCTTGTGGGCCACTTGAGTACATCGAACGGGTGCGTGCAACCCTCTGTAGGAGATCCTGCCCAGTCGGGCGATGGAACCCATGCAACTTGTGCCGACAGTTTGGGTATGTTGCCAACCAACCCTACACTTCTAAACGGCTCAATTAGATCGGGAATGAGGTAAAAGTGATGTATGGGAACGCAGCCACGGCCACAGTTTCAGAGAGACTGGCTTCTGCCATGCGCGCCTCCTGGAACAGATTCCAGCTGCTGCTGCTGCAGCAGCATCCTGGCGACATTTGGCAACGTCGCAGCAGCATCTCCCCAATGACAGACAATCTGGCAACTCTGCATGGATATATTCACTTAGAAATAGTTGTACCATGCAACGGTTAGGGATGGAATGATGACATTGTCAACAGAGTTGGGGGATTTGGGCGGATTCAGAGGAAAAAGGTAAGTTCCAGCTGGATTTTTTCGGTAATAAATGACTTTTAAAGATGAGGGAAAGGTTCCCTCTTCTAGTGCCCTCACTCAACAGTGTGTACTTTTTTTTAGATTGGCAACTGCTCATCAATAGCGATATAAAAGTTCATCGAAGCATGCCGCGGCCAGCAGGTGGCGCTAAAAAATGAGAAGCTACAAATATTTAACGAAAGATATGTAGGCATGAAATTAGAGCAGTGGCACACTACCTTGTAATAAGAACGAAATAAAGTAATTTATTAGCGGCCCGGGCCATAAGAACATGACAGCAGAAATTGCTTCACAGAAACCTCGTCTCCATCGTTCTTCTTCGTGATTTTGTTTTCAGGAGTATATATATATTTTTTTTCTACATTTTCCTACCACGGCTTACTCAATTGGAGCGTCATGGGCTAGCAAATACCTATGTACCTGCAGTGCAAATGCATTCTAGCATCTATGCATACTAGGTACCACGTGATTGCAAACTACTCGGCAGTCCTTCAATTTAAAAAAATTTGATGAAGGCAACGGCCCTCTTGCTTTACAGTAGATGAATTTTCCCCTAGCTAGTCCTTCACATCGACACGAAGAGACAAGCAAACTAACAAGCAACAAAACTGTTTTATTATACAGTGGGATTCTCTTACATGGTTCCTGTGATTATCATGTTAACAAGAAAGACAAAATAAAAAGAAAGTACCTACATTAACCAAAGCCAAAACAAAAAGAAAGAAAAAATAAACAATAATACAGAACGACAAAGAATGAGACTATAACAACCAGAGTCCTAACTTAACATCCGCAGCAGAAGGCACGGGGAGCAATATTAGCAGTGACACGCAGTATTATTCGGCATTTCTGCTGGAGAAACTCAATTTGATGGTGAACCTCCAGGTGAGTTAGACACTTCTACTTGTTTCAATTTTGACCGCGGAACATCCGCACCTCTTTTGATTATCCGCATCTACATCCGCCAATGTCGAGATGATAACATCGGCAATTGCATCCGCGGATGTCAGAACGCTTAAAGATCCGCATCCGCGGATGTCCAAAAAGTGACATCCGACCCATGACTAAACCATTTAGTCAAGCACAAAGGGACGAACAAGCCGTCATAAATATGTGCTCAAATTTCATGAGTATCAGTACATAACTGTTTGTTCTTACTGACAACTACAAAAACATACACACAAACAGCTATAAACATGTTATCATTAGCTCCTCGTAACATTTCGGACATATCACGGAAATTGCATGAAGATCCATACAAAATCATAGACACAAACAGCTATAAAAATGTTGTCACTAGCTCATCGTAACATTTCGGACATATGCAAATTACATGAAGATCCATCAATAACTTTTTAAATTGTCTTGGTGATAGGCAAACACAGACAAAACTAGAGCGCCTCGTGGCGGAAGACCATCACCTGCCGGAGGTGGGGGGTTGCAATTAGGACGCCATTATTTTTGATGGTCAGATTGCTCTAGCTCTAGAATTTTGTCGTTTTTCACATCAAAATCAGCGTACCTGACTACCTGCAAAAAATTATGAACATATTGCTCATCACCTTCTCCCTCATTCTGGGCGGAGAGCAAGCAAATGTACTTGAATCTTCAACGAAATCATTATCACCTCTCTCACTTCTCCCGCGGGTGATGAACATAACCTCCTTTGCCAATATAAATAGGATCGTCTTCACCGATTTCAACTCAAAATCCTGATTCTACACTGAGAAAAATTTCGAAGCACGTAGGCGTTTCATGGCGTAGTTTGGTGTGTCATCGCAGCAGACAGAAAAACATATTTCCGTCAGAAAAATATGTTTCCGCAAAAAGAAAGTGAACAAAAGCTTTGTAGTTTTGTAACACGTGCGATACGAAACGCAGTTACTAACACGCAGATCGCTATTGTAGTTCGAAATTTCGCATTTGCAGGTGCATCAATTTTACTTGTTATTGATGTATCTTGGTTCATCATCGGCTTTGTTCCAAAACCGAAACACATAAGTGCATCAACGTGATCAAGTGCATCATAGGACTATATATGCATCATCATGATGCAGTATCTCTCTATGATGCACTTTCGTGTTTCGGTTTTGGGACAAAAATGCATGTAATTTTGATGCACTTTAGTGCATCAAATTTTCTCTCAGTGTAGTCGGTTACCGAACCCAATTCCTGGCCCTCCAGTATTCCAGATCTAACTCTGCATTGTCTGCAACCCTATCTGCAGGTCTCACACGTGTATTGTTATAGGTTAGGTTAGACACCTATTCTATAGTCGGACCATTTTATCAAGGCAGTTCGGTCATGGCCAAATTCCTCTATATGGAATTGTCAATTCTATGGATATTTCTGAAATTTTGCTCGGCCCATATCTTAGCCCCGCCCACTACCTGTCTCTAGAAAAATCTCAGAAATACAGAATTGGCACCGCTATAGAGGAATCTGACCACGACCGAACCGCCTTGTTAAAATGGTCAGACTATGACAGAACCGAAGCTATGTTAACTTATTTTCAACTAACCTAACCTATTCTTCACCAACCCAACCTAGCACATAGGTTGAGTAGGTTAAACACTATTAAAATCAACCATAGTGTCTGTTTCTCGTAGCATTCTCATTATTTGGGACATGCTTTACGAAAGACCGTGGTTTTTATAGGGTTAAAAATAGGTTAGGTTCGTTGAGAATAAGTACTACAGCTTCAGTTCAACCCTCTCAGATAGTACACATAGGTACGGTACTATGCCATGGCCAGAGAAAGGGTCCTTGCATCGAGGCAGCGCAGCTTGAGTAAGGGCGTGTTCACACGTCATTCATATCAAAGCGTTCACTCATCAACTTGTCAGAAAGTGTTACTGTGCCCTAGAAGTAGCAGAGAATGGCACTGTTTTTTAATTCCATTTTCACTGACATTTGAATATATTTCCGTAACTTGCCCAGTTGCCCTGTGGTACGTGCAGAGAAAACTGGTTTGACAGTTGACATTTCTGTACATTTTCGTGACGTACACAAAGTTGTGCTGACAACGACGCAACAAAACATTCGGATGAGTGAACGCGTTGAAACGAATGCCGCGTGAACTCGGCGTAAGATCGAGTTGAGAAAATAGCTATTATGTTATCTTGAGCAACTACAATAAAACCGTATATCTCCCGCTGTAGCCAATAAACAATGCCTCTGTTCTTACGAGAAAAGCGGGTTAGGCCAGAAACGAATGAAATAAACCATTTTAAAAAATGGGCCTACCGCTATTAACACCGACAAGAAAGTGAAACACCAAGCTTTTTCTTAATTACTTTCGGCAATTTTTGCTAACGCAAATACTAAGCAGTTGGCCCATTAACACCTCACGCGACGCTTTAATATTCACAAAAATGCCACTAATAATGTCCTGGGAGAAAGTAAGAGCGGTGCAAGCGCCAGAGGGCGCTGCAACTCGCACACTACATGACTCCTCAATTGAGCCGACTACTACACCTGGTAAGACCGGCGCCCATCTGGCGACGCATGGCAACTGCCGGCAGCAAAAAGCCTACTTGGCAGTGTAGTATTATTCATGTAATATCTTCTGCTCTTGTGCCCCACGCGATTACTGCTACAGCTTTTATTCATGGCGACCTGATCATGGATACGGATCCATTATCATAGGAAGAAGTGGTGCTACAGGATCTGCGGGCCATCAACGCAATCGTGGATCTATAAAGAGTGTAGGACCTCCGTCCTTAGGCCTAGTGTGTAGGGCCTAACTAGCATGGCGCGGAGCCGCCTTGCTTAACCTAATGGCTTAGTCCAATAAGCTCTAGTTAGTTATAGTCATGAAGCTTAAGCCTCCACAGAAAGCTCTAGTTAGTTAGCTATAGTCAGAAAGCTTAAGCCTCCACAATAAGCTCTAGTTAGTTATAGTCATGAAGCTTAAGCCTCCACAGAAAACTCTAGTTAGTTAGCTATAGTCAGAAAGCTTAAGCCTCCACAATAAGCTCTAGTTAGTTGGTTAATTAGTTATAGTCAGAAAGCTTAAGCCTCCACAATAAGCTCTAGCCTAAGCAAGTCAAATAAGGCCGCTTAGTTCATTGCTTCAAAGTAGAAAAATGAAACAAACTAGAATAAAGGTTTATCACTGAACAACAGCGTAAACGTATACCAAGAAAACGGCAATCCATGAATATAATACTAGCTACTAAAGGCTTCACACTGTACTAATACGAGTAATTTAAAGCAGATAAATAATACCTAAAATGCTGGCACACATTTGTAAAATAGCATAGAATAGTAAATAGAAGAATAGGCAAAAATAACTCCATTAGTTACACTATAAACCCAACAGGTATCTAGAGTGCATATCTGTAAAATAAAAAAAGGCACTTTATTATCACACGAACCGTATTTTCCAATATTCATCAACGTTTCATTATTCGCTAATTTTTGGCGCGGTGATAAGCAACAAATCGATGTAATAAAGACAATGCACTTGAATTTATTTATTTAAATATTTAATTAATTTTATCAGTTTAGTATGTCTGTCTCTGTCTAGCAGATCAGTAAGGTTCGATTGGGCGCCAAAACTGGGCCTCGAAAACTTAGCTTGTCCAACACTGCCGTCAGGAGTTTCGGTTTTGCCACTTTGAATGCATGGCGTTGCCTGGGTTGGACGCCACGCGAATACGTTCAACCGGAGCAAGATTCAGTTTCTGGAAAATTCCAAAGCAAGCGATTTAGAGTCAAAGAATGAAACTCAATTGAACGAGTCGAAGCCAGCGCACCTGCCTGAAGTTTTAAATAAGTCAAGCCTCGAAGGCCTAATTATTAACGCCCAATCGAACGTGCTTTGTAGCGATGATCTTTGCAATGGTGGCTTCATAGCAACTTTGGAGTTAATAGAAGCGGAAAAAATGCACTTTAAAGTAATCAATAAGAAGAAACCAAAGGCTTCTAATTTTAACCGTTTAGTGCCGACTGTATGTTGTCATTACATGTAGTATTATTCCTACGAAAAAATTATGTTCGAAATTTATTTAGGCACTAAAGGGTTAATACCTCATGCCCCATCGGTATTTTACGGCTTTATCTGATGTTATCCTTCGGAGCTCACTACATATTCGTAGACATCCAATGAAAGCTTATGGGTTTCGAAGAGGTAGCGTCCCACGGAAGATCAGTGGCTATTCGCAGCACGTTAACCCTTTCTCTCATACTTTTACATACGTATATAACTGTTGTGTTATTCCTATGAGAGAGACAAATTCATGAAAGAAATGATTAATACATGAGAGATGGGTTAATTCATGACAGAAAGTGTTAATTCATAAAAGAAAGAGTTAATTCATGACAGAAAGTGTTAATTCATGACAGAAAGTATTAATTCATAAAAGAAAGAGTTAATTCAAGAACCAAAAAGTTAATTCATGAAACCAAGGGTTAAATAATGAATGAAAAGCTTAATTCACATAAGAAAGCGCCTATTTGCGAAAAAAAGATCAATTCGTCAAAGGAAGGGTTCATTAATGAAAAAATGAGGTAATTTATGAAAGTAAGGGTTAAATCATTAAAGAAATGGTTAAGTCGCTGGTTTGACTTTTCTGCTGGTGTCATTCCTATGAACGTTGACTCTTTATCAGGCGGGAAAAAATCTGTCTTGGATACAGCGTTAGGGAAGTAACCAAGGATGCCTCTCCCCAAGGATATAAGCAACCTACTTGGTCGATTGCTTTAACTGTGGATTTCTCTAAGGCTTTTGATACGGTCTCCCACCACCACTTGCTATCCAAGAGCACGCGCTCAGAGACCTTTCTGATAACCTCACTAGTTGGATCTCTGCCTAACTACGTGGGCGCGGCGCCTCTCGTCTATTAACGGGCAAAAAGTCGCCTTTCCGCCCCATACACGTGGGAGTCCCCCAGCGCTCGGTGATCTCGCCGCTTCTTTTTAATTTCTACGCCAGCGACTTTCTTCAGGTTGGTGACGTCATCTCATCGTACGCTGACGACTTTACCGTTCTATCCTCGGGTAATAGAGTCCCAAGGACAACGATTAGCCTGTTGCACCACGCTTCAAGAATCGAGGCCTGGGCTGGAGAGAGAGCCTTGAGAATCTCTCACTTTAAGACCCGTTCCACACTGTTTACGTCAGACTTCCATCAATCCAAGACGGACCCAGTATTCAAGATGGGTGCATCGGACCTCACCCTGGAGCGCAACCCCAAAATCTTGGGCGTGATGTTTGACCCACACCTTACTTTTGCTGCTCACGCGATTTATGTTCGCGACAGATGCTGCTCCCGCTTGCGGATTCTCGCCGCGCTGGCCGGCGCAGGATGGGGACAATAGAAAGAGACTATTACTAACCTATCGGGCCCTCATCAGAAGCGTCATATTTACGCTGCCCCGGTTTGGTGACATAATATCTCTAGAACCCCAGTGAGTAAGCTGCAGGCGGTTCAGAATGCAGCCCTGCGCATAGACATCGGATCCCACCGCATGGCTGCGGCGCATCATCTCCACCATGAGACCTCATCCCTACCAGTTAGCGACAGTCGGGGGCTGCTGTTAAAAACAGTATCTCCTCAATGCATCGCGGATACAGCATCCTGCCCACGGTACTATCACGACCCCCTCTGGTCCTCACCGTATTCGACACACTCTCCAGTCAAAGTTTGAAAAAGACATAGCTTCCCTTCTTACAGATGGGATTCTCTCTCCCGAGCAATACCGTACTGCCCTGAGCTCATTACGCACATCTGTTGTTGCAACTGCAGCAACTAAAAATCCCCCAGCAGTGTTTTGGGCTACCAATGCCCTCCTCTCTGTGCTGAAGAGTCTCGACTCGCCAGATCTTTCCTATCTACCATCTCCCAGCTACGTTCTGGCCACTATTCGGCCTCAGCGGTTTGTAAGTTCCGAGTGGGACGGATCGGCGATCCCAGCACCAAGGATGCTAATACGATTCCGTTATAGCATCCTTGGGAAGTTACCACATGACCACTTGTCCGGTAAGGGATGGACGCAACCGCGTAAGAAATAAGTTTACCCTTCCTTTCATGAATAAATGTATACCTCTCTCGTAGGAATATATGAAGCATGACATATACGTAACGGAATGAAAGTAAGGTTTGCAGAAGGGGCACGCAGTACGTAAAACAAAACAAGAGGAACCCTCGAGTATACGAACCGTAAGTTGGGACTATAAGAAAGAAGAATTTATCAAAAACCGTCACCAGAATAAGGATTGAGACAAGAAAGGAAGTGGGCACGAAAGACAACTGTCGAGAATGTCCTAGGGCCTAAACATACCAAAAGCAGTTCAGCGAGAAGCTGGCTGGCAGGCAGTTTTTGAGAAGCACGGAATGCATTGGTGCGCACACACCGAACAGCGGTCTGCTAAACTGCCGCTGTTCGGTGTGCGCGCTCCAATGCATTCCGAGCTTCTCAAAAACTGCCAGCCTGCCAACTTCTCGCTGAACTGCTTCAGGTATGTTTCGGCCCAAACAAGTGAAAGGCATATCCCCTTGGAAGAGATACCTACTCCGTATGACATACAACCTATGGCTGTAAGGCAGACATTAAAAGAATGGAACAATGCTATATATAAATATAACCCTACCTCAATTTCAGCAGGGCTACCTCGATTCAAGGAGTCTGTAGTAGCAAAACGAAGAAGTCTTGTGCAGCAAATGGTACAACCTGAGCAAAATCTGGCTAAACTTTACTTTAGACACAGCTCCTGCAGGAAAACGAAGGGGAAAAGAAACGTTGTACCGCAAATTGTACACGGGACACAGTCATTCACACGGCAGCAGCAACCTAGCGTGCTTCACCGGCCTAGCCAAGTGAGCGATCGTTGTGGAGCTCGGCGCGCTGAGTCAGCAAAGTTGCTTGGCATGCACAGTTACGGTGGGGACACTGACCTTCCCCAGAAATGGAAAGGATAAGAGGGGTGCGGGTCGTTGAACCTTCCGTCGATGGCGCAGTAGTTCTGAATCACGTGCAATCGACTGCAGCCGTACTTAGTCCTCTGAGGCCAGTTGGTCTGTACCTACAGTACGAACCAGTGCGTGTGGGTTCCTCAGTGGTGGGTGCGGTCAGGTTCACTTTACATGTACCTGAGCAACACAGGGTCAACCCTCTATCGTCTACGATAAAACAACAGGTATCCAAACAACACTACTTACTAGAACATCTCGCTCGGTGACGTATGACCATCACCTGCGGTAGGGGTAAATTCAACGAAGTCATTTTTTATGAACGAGGCTAGGGCACAGCCGCATTCCTTCCCAGAGATTAGCTCATCAATAATAACATAGGTAAAAATAGAACGCCCTGTTCTCCAGACGATTTGCAGCGGCGGAGAAATTGAACGCCGTCACTTTTTATGGGCAGCTAGGTCTAGTTTTTTGGCATGGGTCACATCAAGGTCAACCCATCGAACTCCCTGCAAAAAATTATGAAGATTGCTCAACTCATTTGATCACATATTGGGTGGACAGACAAATACATATACAAATATATCTATGCAAGTTTTATTGAAGGCGAAAGAGAACTCTGTAGAACGTTGCAACTTCTTGGAAACCATCAGCCCCAACGAGGTACGGAACGACGGACGGCCAATATCTAGCGGTGCTTGGCCGCCTAGTCTCCCGTCTCGACCAATCAGAGACCACGCTTAATGCACTAATCGCGCACCGAGGTGACAAGAGTACCTTCGCAAACACAGCCAGTAGTATCATCATGAGCTCTCTACCTCAAGCATGGAAGGTACCGCACCACCTCCAACAGTACTACCATCTCCTCCTGAAGATGACTACAGAGGTAGTCGAAACGTTGAGGCCAACATTGGAGAACTACTGCACAGCATCGGCAATGATGATTGTGTAAAATGTTTTCGAGACCTGGAAAGGGTTAATAAATGCATTATTAACACTGAGTTCTCTGTCGCCTTCAATAAAACTTGCATAACTGAAAAGCTGCTATTAAACTACAAATATATATATATATATAAATACAAATATATTCATACTTATGCTCCAAACATCTGTTGATTTTTCAATGTGCAGAGATGTAACTTCCATACCCACAATCAGGGTGACGGGGAGGTATGGAGCGAGTCATTCTTCGCATCCTAAGCCCTCCCCGTGCCTGACTCCGACTCACTGAAGCCAAATTTTCGATTCCAACTCTTTAGTAAAAGGGGCCATTTTCGCCGACTCCGGCTCCTGGACAAGCTAAAATCCGACTGCGACTCAAGCTGCTGGACCTAAATATGCTGGACTTATACCGAGTCAGTCTATCTCCCACTCTATCGTAGATAATTAATTCCTGAGTTGTTCAGTAATTACCACTGCCAAGGAGGTTATGCTTCTGCCGGGGCTTGTTTTTCGTTTTGTCAGGAACATAATTCAAAACATTACGGACAGTGCTTCATTAAATTTAGGGACAGTTCTTCATTAAAAATAGGGACAGTACTTCATTAAATTTAGGGACAATGCTTCATTAAATTTAGGGACAGTGCTTCATTAAATTCAGGGACAGTGCTTCATTAAATTTAGGGACAGTGCTTCATTAAATTTAGGGACAGTGCTTGTAATTTAAATTCCCGTCACCAAGTGAATTAAATCCCTGTCACAAAGTAATATAAATCCCTGTTCCGAAGTAATATAAATCCCTGTTCCGAAGTAATTTAAATTCCTGTCACGAAGTGAATTAAATCCCTGTCACGAAGTAATTTAATACGAACAGGGCTTCATTAAATTTAAGGATAGTGCTTCACTTAATTTAGGGACAGTGCTTCATTAAATTTAGGGACAGGGCTTTATTAAATTTAGGGACAGGGCTTCATTAAATATAAGGACAGTGGTTCACTTAATTTAGGGACAGTGCTTCATTAAATTTAGGGACAAGGCTTCATTAAATTTAAGGACAGTGCTTCACTTAATTTAGGGACAGTGCTTCATTAAATTTAGGAACAGGGCTTCATTAAATTTAAGGACAGTGCTTCACTTAATTTAGGGACAGTGCTTCACTTAATTTAGGGACAGTGCTTCATTAAATTAAAGGACAGTGCTTCATTTAATTTAGGGACAGTGATTCATTAAACTTAAGGATACTGCTTCATTAAACTTAGGGACAGGGCTTCGTTAAATTTAGGGACAGGGCATCGTTAAATTTAGGGACAGTGCTTTCATTAAATTAAGGGACAGTGCTTTCATTAAATTTAGGAACAGTACTTCATTAAATTTATGGACAGAACTTCATTATATTTAGGGACAGGACTTCATAATAAATTTAGGGACAGGACTTCATAATAAATTAGGGACAGGACTTCATTAAATTCAGGGACAGGACTTCAATAAATTCAGGGACAGGACTTCAATAAAT
>LQNS02278139.1:10495242-10539880 GCA_001587735.2 Parhyale hawaiensis | reverse complement strand
TTAGGGACAGGACTTCATTAAATTTAGGGACAGGACTTCATTAAATTTAGGGACAGGACTTCATTAAATTTAGGGACAGGACTTCATTAAATTTAGGGACAGGACTTCATTAAATTTAGGGACAGTACTTCATTAAATTTAGGGACAGGACTTCATTAAATTTAGGGACAGGACTTCATTAAATTTAGGGACAGTAGGTACTTCATTAAATTTAGGGACAGTACTTCATTAAATTTAGGGACAGGACTTCATTAAATTTAGGGACAGGACTTCATTAAATTTAGGGACAGGACTTCTTTAAATTTAGGGACAGGACTTCTTTAAATTTAGGGACAGTACTTCATTAAATTCAGGGACAAGACTTCATTAAATTTAGGGACAGGACTTCATTAAATTTAGGGACAGGACTTCATTAAATTTAGGGACAAGACTTCATTAAATTTAGGCGAATTGTGACAGCAGACACTCTCTTGGAGTGCAGTTACAGTTCGCAATCACCTCCCGTGTAGTTCAACATCCCGCAATTTTCCCCGCGTGATTTAGTGTGCTTCAGTAACTTGCAATTATTCCGTGTGGTTCAGCAACGCGCAAATTTCCCCGCATTGTTTAGTAACTCGCTCTTACTTCCTTTGTGGCTCGGTAACTTGCAATTATTTCCCGTGTAACTCAGTAACTTTAAATTATTTCCCGTGGGACTCAGTAACCTGCAATTATTTCCCGTGTGGCTCAGTAACTTGCAATTATTTCCCATTTAGCTCAGTAACTTGCAATTATTTCCCATTTAGCTCAGTAACTTGCAATTATTTCCCGTGTGGCTTAGTAACTTGCAATTATTTCCCGTGTGGCTCAGTAACTTGCAATTATCTCCCGTGTGGCTCAGAAACTTGCAATGATTCCCATGTGGATCAGTAACTTGCAATCATTTCCCGTGTGGCTCAGTAACTTGCAATTTTACCACGAATGGCTCAGTTATGCAGTTGAATTTTCCTTTTGATTTACCAAGAAAATAGAAAAGCGTTGCAAAAATTATTAAAGAAGTAAATGCGACCGAGGCCGCCCACGCCACCGCTCCATCGGCCTCGCTTTAGCGTGTATTTTTTTTTTTTTTTTTTTTTTGCTGACGTAGCGGGAGTTTATATCAAGGAAAATTTCTCTTTGTAGGATATTTTATGTTGTTTTATCGCAGAAAGTTTCAATTTTTGCGCTTTTCGCGACATAAATGCTGTAATTCACTAATTCTTCGGAGAAACGTTGTTAATTGGGGCATTGTTGTCGAACAAAATTCGGTAATTACATCCGCCAAGGAGGTTATGTTTTCGTCGTGTTTGTCTGTGTCTGTCTGTCTGTCACCAATATAACTCAAAAAGTTATGAACCGACTTGGACGAAATTTACAGAGACTGTTAGGTATGTTAGGAAGAACAAATGATTAACTTTTGGTGAAGATATATGCATCCCTTTGTTTGTCTGCCTCACTTTTCTCAATGCCATAACTCAAAAAGTTATGGATGGATTTTTACGAAATTATTATGAATTGTTAGTTATAAAACAAAAAGTAAATGACCAAATTTTGGTAATGATCAGTTTATTCGTTCATTCGTTGGTCACTGTTTTTAACATCATGCATGTTAGCACAATAACTCAAAAAATAATGAATGGATATTTACGAAATTCATACGGTTTGTCAGTAATTTTAAAAGACATAGATGATTAAATTTTGGTGCAGATCGGTTCTTTCGTTTGTATGTATGACTCATGTTTGTCATAACATTTGTTAGCAGTATAACTCAAAACGTTATGAACGGATCTTCAAGAAAATTGCACAAGCTATTATTACAATCAAAAGGCACAAATGATTAGATTTTGGAGTTTATACAAAGAAAATTATTGTTTCAAAGCCAATTTGAATATTTTGCTACCGTTGCCTCGCTTGGCGGAGGTGTGCGCTCTCAGATTGCTCTAGTTTAACTATTTTTTGAGGTGGAAAATTCATCGCTGGTGAGTTTTATTTTGAAATGTTTTCAATTCCCAACTTAACAGCGACAAAAATGTATAGTTTTCATAGCTTCAGAGTTTTCACTTTCCAGTTTTCATTTCAAGAAATATTTCGGATTACAATATTTATCAAGTCGCACATTTATTCCTTAAATTTGCAATTTTTATTGCAGGAATTTTCCCGTGCTGCAAATTGCAATTTGTAGCAAAAATGCTTCTTAATAAGTAAGTTTAATCATTAGAATTAACCTCCAAACTCTGGATAGGAAGATAATTGTTACGAATTTCTATCGCATGATGTTGCGCAACCTCCAATTTTTATAGGAAAATAATAATCAGTTCAAGTTTTTCTCGCATTGACGTATTCAACTTTCAAAGTCGAGCAATTTTCAAGACATCAATTTTAAAATAAAGTGTTGCGGCGTCGGACTTGCAAAGCCCAGATACTACCTCCAGATCCAACCAGTTTCCGACTCAGATTTCTTGGACTACATAAATATTAGACTCCGACTCGTTTTCTAAGCAAAATATCCCATTTTCTATTATTTCAAGCTCAGTTGCTAGATCCAGCTAGTTTCCGACTCCGACTCATTATCTAAAAATATACGTCCGACTACCAACGATTCAGACACCACAACCCTGTTTGCGATGCAATCAAACAGGTCTATTTGTGCATCGGGCCAACAGAAGTTATTTGTCCCTTTTGAGTCGGGTGCCCATGCACGACTCTGGTCGCCGCTACCAGCATAAAGCCAACTCGTCTAATCCGATGACGTAGCCGTAACTACAACTTGATGTGTTTGAACATCGCACTAAAAACGCTATGGTATAAATTTGAGTGAATGTAAGCATGCCCAAAATGAAGAAAAGGTAGTGAAAAATGAAACCCTGTCCAGTTACTGCACGTAGTTTAAAATCCAGAGGCGGCTGTGATTTTCAACAACTTTTACGAGAGTTTAACGTAATTGGATTAGCTGAGTTGGGTGTGTGTTGATTGCGCCCACAAAAGTCGTGAAAGTGCACACTGCTTCAGTATCGCAGCAACGGTGATCTGGAGACTAGAACTCTTACTTTATTAATGACGGTTCACACGACAGTCTTTTGGTGCCCATGCTCACTACGCTGCGTCCGAATACGTTGTTTGACTGTGTAGACACAGCTGCGTGTCCACCAAAAGATTGACAAAATGTTAGCCGTCACGTCAGTTGGCTTAGCAAGTGTCACTAGTCAATCAGAACTAAGAACGCTGGGCACTTTCGTACTGTTCAGACGGACACAGCAACGCACTGAGACGCTGAGTATTGCGTATTGGCACCAAAAGACCACCGCATCATTGCCGGCCGGCAACACTAGTCAAACATCTATGATAAATATCTGTGTGTGTGTATATATACATCGCTAAATATAAAAACATGAGAGGTAACGTCAGGATTCTAACCCAGGAACTTGAGCATGGTAGGCGCGACCGCAGGGCCAGCGCTGAGAGAGAATAAAGGGCGGGTGGTGGCAGTACGCGAAGTACTGCAGCGCTGCCCCGCTCCCCTCCAGCGAGGATTTTACTTGTGGCGCTTACCTACCCCTTACTATGAAAACTCGCATCTTCCATATAATTCCTTGCCCAATATATCAGTTAATTAGTCCCTACGCACACCCATGGCGTCATCCAGAAATCGCATCGTCCCGTGCGCTTAAGCTAGCTACGAGTTTGCCTTCCCTTCCAGGTGTGTGTAGGGCTTAAAAATCCGAAAGCTATAAATAAAGCAACAAATTAGAGACTTAACCCTATTAGTACAAGGTTGTGTTACCCTGTAGGACTACTATCGGTCCAGGAACCCTAGTAATAAAATAACACAGGATAGCACGATTAGGGATAACTGGCAGGTCACGAAATCTTCAATGTGAGCTACGCAAAAGCCAAACTTCAAATATCAAAGCTTAGAAGCTGTACTGGAAATCAGCTTATCAGGTTTATCACTTCATCTGATAGGTATCTTGGCTAAGCCGGAGACATGTGGGAAGGGGAGTGATTTAATGATTGCATTTCCATTGATGCCGTTCCTGCGAAACTTTTTACAGCAATAACGCTTAACAATGGCTGTGAAGGTGATGGAGATTCTTTGCCATCATACTAAAACGGCGACATATGAACATTGTCGAATAAAATACTTCACGCAGCTCCTCTTGGCCGCCGCTTTCTTATCTCCTTTAATTCCTTGACACTGACTTCGTCATACATGGTTGACATATCTGCTTTAATGGCAAGAATTAGCGAGAAGCGTCTGCTTTAGTTCATACGATTGCATCAACTTCTCGACTTCAGTGATGCCTGTCTGCACCAAGTGATGGGTTTTCGCTCATCATTTTATACACCGAAAACACGGGCTTTGTTTTCTCAGTTACGGGAGGAGTCTTAGTTTGGAGATGACATTTCCCTACATTGGTAGCACGTTTACTTTGGCTGACACCACATGAAATCGTAAAGTTGTACGGTTGAAAAGCCTACCATTTACTGTTTGTTGCACTTTACTTGCTGGGCACTCAATAGAGCGGCTGCTATTGTTGCAATTCATGACAGATGGCGCTGTGAACGGTCTCCCTTTCAGGAGTTTTGTCAGTTTCCGAGTCTCAGTTTCAGGAATTTTCTCAATTTCAGGGGTTATTTTTCTACACTTATCCCTATATTAAAATCTCTGTTTGACGAGTTCAACTTGATTATAATTCTGCTTATTCCTCCCAGCATCCCTCCTGCCCCCGTTTGTTCGTTAGTTGGCACGACTGTTACGATTTCAGTTTCAGATGGGGAAAACTTAGGGTATCCTTGGTACGGCATAAGAAGGAAGCAGCAGGAGAATCTAACTAGGATTAAACTAAGTTGCTACTGCTGCTCACAGGTCACAGATCGGAGACTTGCTGACTTGGAACATATCTAAATTAGAATTCTGTTCATCCCTCAGGCTCTGTTAGTAGAATTTCGGGTGAGCATCTGGGCGAGTGCTGTTCATATACTACAGGGCTGACTTAGAACATATGGTATCTTTAAGCTTCGCATGAACGATGAGTACTAAGATATCATTGAAGCACAATCCTTTTGTTCCGTGGAATTTCCACATGTTCCAATTAGTTACTGTACTAAAGTACCCCGCAGTCAAAATTGGTGAGTAATTTGCTATGATTCTTTATTGATTATACTTTCACTATAAAGTCCGTCCGCCACAAAAAATGGTGAAGCATTTGTGAATAATATTTCATTGATTGCACTTTCAGTAATAATTGGCGTTGGAGGCTACGCTAAACGGCAAACTCAAATTATTAAAAGAAGTGCGTGCCCTCTGTTTCAACTGATCTGGTCAGTACATTCCATCGTTGCTTTAGATGACATGCGAGAAAAAAAAAATTAGCAAGCAAGAAGTCGAGCAGCATTGAATTTAAATTCCACACCGTGTATCCTGTATTCGCAATGTTGCATCTTCATTACATCAAAACTTTCGCGCGCAAGTAGAAAGCTGCTTAATTCTTTAAAGGAAGGAAGCAAGTTGGAAAAATTATTGCTGAGTCAGCTGCATCCTGCTCCCCCTGGGCTTTATTGATCATCTCCTCGATTTCAAAATTGTGAACTGAATTAAATACCTACAGTTTCTAAGTGGCGAGAAAGAATTACAAACCGGACTCCACGAGGGCACGAAGTGCAGCTGTAAATATCGTTCTGTTTGGATAGCAACGTAGGCAGAGCAAGGGTACATTCCCAAGTTGGCCATATTCTGCAACCTGGTTTAATTGTTGCCTATTGGTTTCCCATCCGAATAGAGAAGCTCGCCAAATCCACCGTGACCTATTTTTCGTAAGCGGTTATGGTTACATACGATAATTTTAGCCTCTCTAAATCAGTATTGAGGTGTTCTAATGCCGATGACACACGCTAGTCAAAAGAACGAGTATCGTCATCTTTCCGTCCGAACGTTATGTTGAAATCTTGTAAACGTGGCTTTGAGATTGCCAAGAAATGGTGTAAAAATGTTTAACGGCAGTTCAGTTTACTCCGCAAGTGCCGTTAACTTTCGGACATATTATAGCTGGAGGGATTTATAACTCGAAATTCTTTGCAAGTGTGTGTTATTTAAATGGGCACATCAACACATACGGACGAAAAGATGACGATGCTTGTTTATTCGACTAGGGTGTGGCATCGGCGTTAGAGAGAACAAAAAAAGGACGTACAGTATGCCATGATAAACGTGAAACCCATATAAAAGAGTGTTCCCACACAGGATCAACGCGCATGGGAACAGCAAGGCTCGAAAGAAGAGAAAGAACAGATGAAAGTAAGATCAGTATGGGTGAAATCAGAAGGAAATTAAATGGGCACGAAAGACAGAACGTCCCGAAGGCCAAGCTAATAGCTAAGGTAAATTACACAGTCCCACTGCTTTTGCTGCTTCCCATAACATAGGATAAGCAGGCCTAAACCAATCTAACATAATGGCGTATGGCCCATCCTATGCCCCTAGGGTGAACAAGTTTGGGTGAATCGTATAGTTATTATTATCACCTAAAAGGATTCCAGCGTATATACAAATTAAATGCAACAAATGAGTCTGTTGTATCAAACGGTTACACGGTTACAACACACACATTAGGCTACATCAAATCATTATATTGCGTACGTGGACAACTTCTCTTATCTGGGTCATGAAATCACCAATGACTTTCGTGATAGATACAGAGAAAGAAACGCAAAATCTCTACGCAGTAGGCAACATAGTATTCAAAAAGTTTGGTCGCGCTCTGGAGAGGTTAAATGCCAGCTGTTTCATAGCTACTGCTATGGCCTGCACCGTAACTCACTTTAGTTGAATTTTAAACGGAAATCTATTGGACGCCTACGTGTAGCCTATAATAACGTACTTCGGCGACAGAAGATTGTGCCGGGGTAAACCAGTACAACTGCGATATTTGCTAAAAAGTACATATAGTGATTACCTCAAAGTCCGAATAAAAAAATACTCTCTCAGTCCCCAGCCCAAGATAGAAAAATCTGGTAACACTTTACTCAAGGTAATCCGTAAAGGTCCTGGCTACAAGCTATCTAACATGCATAACCGAAGGCAGAGCATATTCTTACCTAACAGGGGCCAAATAATGGGTGTCATACAGTGTAGTTTGTAACGACAGAATTACCTGCTCTTAGTATCTAATGCAACTTTAGTATTAAGCCATACCCGGTGCACGTGTACCATGTCCTTACGTGTACCTAATAAAGTGTATCTTTTATTTATAAGTGTTCTAGCACATAGATACTTCTTACTGCATCAGATGATTACTTTACGTAGAGGGGTTTGCTAAATATATATATTCTGTAACATCAAATAGTTCTATTATGTAGAGGGACTTGAGAACGTTCTAGTGATATATTGTCTGTTGCATCAAATGGTTCCATTTCGTAAAGGAACTTGAGAAGGTTTCAGTAAAAACATATCTTCTGCTACAACAAATGGTTGCATTTCGTAGCAGGTTCCAGTAAGTATAACCATTCAGGGCAAATGGCGATACGGTCATTTTTGGGGCAAAAAAATAATTTCGGCCTCAGGAGAGCTATAGAATCACTATGGACAAAAAATGAGAGCATAAACTCTCAGAGCATTTATTTGCAGTCATTTCAATGTTTCCATTGGTTTTCTAAGTTAAAAAATGAATGTGTGAGGCCGAAATCATTTTTTTCCCCAAAATACCTTATGGTCATTCGCCCCGATTGTAAGTTTTCCACTGCAACTCACTGCTTCCTACAGTATATCTATCTAGCTAACCTACACCAAAAGCTCCACCATCTCCACCACCAATAACAAAGGATGGAGAGCACAAAGGTCCCCAGAGCACAAAACTCAAAGAAAACGGTGCGGCGGCGACCACAATTGAGGCAAAACAATAATTTCCTGACACAATAGGCGGTGAGTGAGAGCGAGAGTATCGTTAAGTCATGATCGAAAGGAAGCAGAATGTGAATGTGTCGTGTATCTGCTCGGGTGTAACTGAGAGTGGGCTGGTAAGTCCATAGACTGACTCAGGCCCCTAAGAGAAATTACTAGTTATTTAGTTCTTTCTTCTTTTTTTCCTCAGTCCTCTATACAATGCTAACATAATGGCAATAGCTCATAGAGGGCTAGAGCGTAAGTCTCGATGTCTCTCTGGTAATGGGCCTGTTGGTCCGTCTACTGCCGCCTATCTTATCTAGTTAGTTATATTGAGTGGTATCAGCCTCCGTTTCCACTACAAAGGCGCTGTCACATAGGAAGAAAGAAGCGACATGTAGTTTATTGACAGAAACGTGGAACACATACACAAAGGTGTTCCCGCCAGAGCTGAGATTCGTTTTTTTTTCTTTTTTTGTACCGCCGGTATCGGTATACGGTAGATGAAAACGGGTCATTCGGTTCAGTATTTCGGTAGATTTCCAAAAAATCTACCGAATGATTCGCTATTTTGATTTGATTCATTTCAAAAAACTTATATTTATGTATATATAAAAAACATCTTTAAAAGCCTTTTAATACATTCTAGAGCCCAAAGAACACCTACTTCAATCATTTAACTACATCATCCACAGGCAGTTCACGCTCCACTAAGCTCAGAAGCACGTGACAGTTGAATGAGCGCAACATTACGACACACTACGCCCACTTCTCAAAGCGCAACGTCTCTTCTCTCCAATCAAGTGCAGTACAGCGTGAAGAAGCTCAACTGAACGAAAATCAGTGGGATTTTTCTAATGTCCTCCAAGAAGGACGGTGGGTCATAGAGGACTAATAAAATTTTGTCCCAGCTCTTGTTCCCACGCAGGATCAATGCGCACGTGATAAGCAAGTCGGGCAAGAATAGAGAAATTAAGGTAACTTACTATCAGTATGAAATCTGAAAGAAGCAAAGTGGGCACAAAAGACTGACGCCAGGAAGGCCTATCTAATCTCCAAGGTAACGTACGCAAACTTTCTGGGGTTGCTGTTCCACATAACATAGGATGGGCGAACTTAACAAACCTAATACTATGACTTATGGCCCATCCTATGCCCCTGAGAGGAAGCGCTCCCGAAAGGAAGGAAAGCTGAGCGAGCCAAGAAGAGTGCGTGAGACGTTAGTTGGACCTTATAGCTATATATTATGATTAGAAAAAGGTCAGATGTGGGAATATGAGGAATAGGACGGGTTTGGCTCTTCTTCGAGCTATTGCGAGGATACATTGCGTACAGAGATGAAATAATCTACATAAAAACTACAATGTTACCGACGGGTTTTAATCAACTCCCAAGAATGATCTTGATTTCCGAAAACACGGGAAGGCTGATGGCAGGTATCTTTGACTTCGCCAACTTGAAATTGGTTGCGCTTACTAATATCCATCAAAAATAAAGAGCTAAACTGATTGGAGCAAAAAAGGCTTTACAGTGGAATCTTTTCTGCTAGTATAAACACCGCTGTTTTCAGACACCTCTGGCTGGACCTATAGATAAATCATGCAACTGTTATCATTACTATTAAAAATAGTATATACCACGCCTAGAAGTAAGCCCATATAAACATTTTTGAAGCACCAGTATTAAAGTGAACATAAATCAAGGATACGGCGTCAGATGGGTTAGTAGGTACTCTGACTCCTGGGTCCTACTAGCTTCCAACTCAGCGTCGGATGGACAACTCTGACTCCTGGGTCCCATCAGTTTCCAACTCTTTGATCCCGCCAGTTTTTGACTAGCGGGTCGGTCCAGCAGGCCAACAGAGGTTAATAGAGAGATCACAGCCACACTTTGCCGTACTCTCCATGGAACCTTTTTGTCCTTTGACGCGATGCCTGCTCTCATCCCACTACTGACAGGATCCCAGCTATCATTCCCCACTACTGACATGTCCCCAGCTATCCTTCCTCACTACTGACATGACCCCAGGCCCCCAGCTATCCTTCCTCACTAATCACATGTTCCCAGCCAATCAGCGATTCAGTCAAGCTTCAGCCTAGGGAAGGCGTCACGTAACCCAAGGAGATTTACCGTAAGGAGGAAGCAACGGTTACCGAGATTTAAAGGTGAATTTCCGGCAAGGCTGACGCGTTGATTTGCTAATTGAAGAGTGGAAAGACTGTGATTGGTGGTGAGGGGTAGGGATGACGGGGAACCTGTGATTGGTGGGGGAGCACCTATCGATGTAAGAAAAGATTTCTGTGCTATCAGTAGAAAATGGGGCTGTGGTCACTCTTTCTATTAAACCTCCTTGCAGCTACCGATTTCCGTGGTTGTGCCCTCTACTTCCGTTACACCTCCTTAAGCAGACCAACGGGACCGGCAGCAGGAGCCCGAACAGGGGAGCAACACGCCAAGCGCACTCTGCAGTTACTTTCTGAACACCATGCATAATTTCGAGCCACCATTTAGACACAACGGTCAGTGGGCGATAGTAAAAGTACTAAAACGCAATGGGACCGGAGAAGTGTCGTTTTCAAAGGGAACTTAATTCGGCTCTGCAGACGGCGACTGAACGTGAACAAAAGAGACGACGGTATATAAAGAGAGGAAAGGGGGTGATTCGTTTCATTGTTATCGAGAGGTGAACGGGGGCAGGTTAGGTGCGGATAGCTAGTAGCTTTAAGGTAGCGTAAGTCGCAACGTACATGACTGTCCACTCTTTTCGTGGTCATAATCTTTGTACGAGCGACAAGCTCGGCTGTCCGCTCTTCGCGAGTTCGAAGGCAAATTCAGTAACTTAAATTGAAAGTTTTACCTATACAGGGATTCCAGACAATTCCCGAAGTCTTCAGTGATGCACTGAATGTGTTTATTCATAAGAAACACAGATTCAGCGATCCGCGGTTCATGCGGAGGCGACAAGTTTAGTGCAGTCTGTGACGAGTGGACATCCAAACATGGCTGAGTTTTCCGATTGGATTTCAGTCGTTCGTTAGTCTTTGAGATATCCTATGGATCGGTTGAACAATATCGAAGATATACTATAATTCCAATTTATATATTTACTCCCAAATCATTCTCTGCAATGATACAGAAGGAACACAAAACGAAAGGGTTTGAAGCATGTACTGTTACGATCCTATATTATAGAGGGGATCCTTTACCACAGGGATCCCAAAAGTGGTCGATATATTGACCTCTTGGGTTCGATGAGCGATCTCTAGGGGTCAACTGATACACGGGGTTGATTAATGCTAAGGACTATTAATTAAACTTACTCAGCCCTAGTCCAGGATAATAATAGAGAGCCATAGAAACATTTTAGAGACTCAGATAATCAATAGTCAAATAATCAATAATCAATAGGTACTCCTCAAACCGGTGTGTGCTCACTCTCACTTGGCATGGACTAACTGAGGGAGGATTGATCCAAATATTTCATGTTAACTTTTTAAGTCGAATATTTTTAGGCATCATATGACACGAACGTTTAAAGTTCTATAGTATAAGCAAGCTTCCATGCATCATCCATAATTTTACCATTCTTTTTTGACATAATGGCAGCAAAGAATATCTTTTTCTGTTAATGTAACTGGGGCATTTTATAAGAAAAGGGAAACGCAGGTTTCATCGAATTTTTATGTAGATCTCTATCGCTTCACAACATTGATAGGGACAATAATTACGGACGTTTTCGTTGAACTTATCGGGAGTCAATGAGAAAGTGACTATTCTGTGGAGGGGTCGAAGGGTTTTAATAAAAAGTTCGAAGACCCCAGCTTTAGAAGAAAATTATAACAGCAGTTGGTAAAGATTCGTTTAATTGTCATAATTACGCAGTTGTAGAGAAAAATTAGTATATACAAAAATAAGTAGTACACAAAATTAGTGTAACTGAATCTGGCCTAACCTAATATTATCTTACCTAACTTTACTTTGAGTAGCGTAACCATAAGTCAAGTTGTCAAAAGTCGGCAAAATTTCTATACCAGATTTCACTCCCGGAGACCATCATCAAATTAAAAGAAGGGATATAAAAATGGGGAAAATAAGTGGAAAATTATATACTTCATACACTCATGCTTGTCTTTGATGACTTCTACTGGAAGCGCAGTACCCCAGGTGAAGTTTGAATAATCTTTCTGTAACGTGACAATATTTACAATTTTTTGGACGGTAACATGCACGAACGGGGCTTAACCACAAAGTGAACAAAGACTTATCCAAGTACCTACTGTTAGCTCAAGCGAAAACAGTTGCCGCATATGGGAGCCGTACAAGTCTGGCACTTAGGTTAGAATTTTACTTACTTAACCATTAAAAAGACACTTCCAGATTTTACCCTTTTTGTGACAAATACATAGGTACAGTTTGTGTGCATTACGAGAGCACTCGTATTTGCATATTTCTGTTTCATATTATTGGGCCGTAAAGAATAAAGTTCGTTTTAGTGACCTTTCAGTACCTACTTTACATACAATTGCTGTTAGAAAAAAAATCAATTGCTTCAGGCGTTTAATTAAACGAAACTTAACCCAGTAGTTCATCAACATAAATATCAAACATGTAGTAACATACATGTGCACTTTCGAATTATAACTGTGAATAAAAAACTTTGTAAGAAAAAATAAGGCTAGTAAAAGAGGCCTTATACTTTCATTGAAACGCATCCCTATCATGCAAATGTTTGTTATGCCTTACGAAAGTGAACAATAGACAGAACGTGTGCCCTAAGTGAATTCTAGAGTTCCTTCGTATATCAAATACCTCGAATTAAAAACTTGGAACTCGGTTCAAACAGTGATGAGTTCAACCAAGCACGACATATTTATATATCGAGGAATACTTGTCCGTCAAAAAGCTCCTATAGCGAAGCAACTGATAAGCTGATTCAGCGTTAAGTGTTCGAGAATTCTCATGTAACCTCGAGTATGCTCAATGCATAGTATCCTAAATTGTTTGAAAAATGTCTAATTACACTCTCCAACCCCGTCAGTAAAAGAATCTGCATCCCCGAATTCGTACTGCTGCTTGCAAACCTCTATTAAATGAAGGCACGCGCGGACTTAAGCTGAGAAATGCTACCTTGGACTACTTAAGAATCGTCTGCTGGTGCTGTATGTGCAGCGAATCCGTCGTCCGTATACAGAACCTTTGCGAAGTGATTCAAAATGTTTGGCGTCGCAAAATATCCAAGAGTACTCCAAAAGTCTCAGTGACAACGTGCCACAACCACTTAAAATAATCATAAAGAAACATGCCTAAATACTGTACCTACTACACTCGATTCATTCACTTCACTTTATGAGTCAAACATTGAAAAGGTTATTTTCAATTGCTCCTTGTGTATTATTATATAGGTACTAGCTGGAACTTGCGGAAATTCCCCACAAGAAAAGCACCATACTTCAGTGATATCTCGGACCTGTGTCATCTTTCTTAATTTTATCCGATCTAAGACTGAAAGAACCTATGTAAATTCAACAGAATAATAACATTGTTACTCATTTACAATGCCCCCTGACCCGTATCAAACATACGAAGCGCGAAAATTACACTGCGCGAAAATATGTTCAAAGCCAAACCGCCAATCTTCTGCCTATGACCCGAGAGCAGTTCCCGCTTCAAAGAGTGCAAACTTTGTCCTCTTCTCTCCCGAGGTGGTATCCAATATGCCGTAATTTTACCTTATCAAATTGAGAAAGCGTAATTGTTGTACAAACTAAGGAAGGAAGGAAGGAAGGTATGTAGGGAGGAACAAGCACATTATTATTATAGTGATTTTAGGGAGGTCTTTTTTTTCTGCATAAAATGGATGACCCTATCAAACCTATCGCTATGGCTTATCCCATGCCCCAGGAACCATGTTTTTAAATAACTCACAATCAACACAACACACAATATAAGAAACCCCGTCGTGTGTTTATATATTTATATGTATCTTTCGTGTCACGCTCTTAGCGAAATAGATAGGCGAAAAATAGGTCAGGCTGCGGATTTTGTAAATCGATGACCAGGTTGCAGAAGATGGCGAAGGTTGATCCTTATCCCTTTATCTGAAAATACGTCTTGCTTGAAACACTTCTTGAAATCGGAACAATATGTATGCAGCTTCTGGAGTCCGATTTTATAACTTTCTCTCAGATCACGACGCGTAAATTCGGCTGATAACCAACGGAGCTCTCACGAGATGATGATTCTTCACGGGTAGTAGACAACTATTTCTTCTAGCTTACTGTCTTTCTCTTCTTGTTCTTCTACAGCAGTATTATCCTTGTTCAAAGGGGGTCGCTGAAGCAGATCTTGCTATTCCATGTATTTCTGTCCATTACCATGTGTTCCTCCAGCTCCATATCACGCATATCATCCCCCACACTGTCGTTCTCTGACGGTGCCATAGCCCAAAAGTTTCAGCACTTTAGTGAAGCAGATATTTAAGTTCGCAAGACCGTATCTTAGCTACGGAGCGCTTACAGGTAAACAAGCTGGCTGAAGTTAAATTCAAGTTTATTGCGGTGTTTCACTCAAGATTTGCGTGAGTTTCTCACTATATTGCAGACAAACGTCCAATTAAGAAGGAAGATAGGGAACGTATAAGATGTACGAGACTACTACAGTCTCAAGAGCGAAGACGTGCTACGACTGGAGAGAGATGAATCGTCTATGCGATACAGTCAAGAAAGACGTGAAGCAGAAAGGTTACAGAAATGAATGAAAGCTGCTGATAAGCGTGAGTGGGAAACTTTGGAAACAGCAGTCAGAGAAAAGAAGACCTAAGGTTGAAAGCACGGCAAAGGATCAATAAAGAAAATGAAGCAAGTCAGACAAGATTCCGCAACGGCCTATATTAATAAAAAAAATAGCGATTATTGCGTGAATTTCTTCACGCACGGGTCCACTAGTTGATTAAGAGCCGGCCTTAAGCATACTAATTAAATATCATAATTACAGAATTTAAAAAACGACCCTGCAATGTCGAAGGGAACGACATCGACGGCGGTGTTGGTGCTGTCGCTGGTGTTGCTGCTGAGCGGACCCGCGATTGCGGGTGGTGGAGGGTAAGTACCTACAAAGAGAAGAGGGGGTTCGGAGGTGGCCACCGGGCTAAATTACCTTTAGCGTGTCCCTGCAGCTATGAAATGATAGTAGAAAATAAATAACTATTACAACGAGTAGAGTTTACTTTTCTGCTAGCATTTTTCTATTGAAATTAAGCAGTTTTCTAGGTTCACCCGATTGTTGTCGCCGTATCATGGATACGTTAGGTTCTCTCCCCTCCCCCCCCTCCCGCGATCTTATCGCAATAGAGAATGACAGGAAATTACATCAAATTTCAACTATATAAATGACCGCAATCACGTGTTGAGATGTTTATCCCCTGTATGATAACCATAGAGCGCTTGCGCTGTCAAAAATGACAGGAAAAATTTGGATGACCCCTCTTTACTGATCTTACTTTGTGACTAATATGCTTCTGAAGGATACGCTACAACGGCCAACTTAAATTGTCATAAGATATGATTCCTTTCTGTTTTAATCCTTCTGAGCAGCAGACTCCTTCCTTCTCTTAGATGACATGCGAAAAAAAATATCAAGTGATATCAGCAGGCAGTGATCCATCACTGAATTAGCTTAAATTCTCTACGGCGTATCCTACATACGGTATGATACGACTCTAGTACATCAACATTTTTGCTCCCAAGAAAAAACTGCTTCGTCTAGGGAAGAAAGCGAGCAATTAGTAGTAGTAGTATAAGCCTTCCTAAATAAGTACTAAGCTCTTCTAAGAGAGGAAAAGGAAGGGACATATAGTAAGTCGATAGAAAAACGGGGAACCCATGCACGAAGGTATTCCCTCACAGGATCAACACACATGGGAACAGCAAGTCGGGAAAGAAGAGGAAGAACAGACAACAGTGAGATCAGTAGGAGTATGAAAGTGGAAGGAAGCAATGTGGGCACGAAAGACAGGCGTCCCGAAGGCCTAGCTAATCGCTAAGGTAACCTGAACAAGCCCCCTGCGGGGGGGCGCTACTCCTTATAATATAGGATGGGCGAAGCTAACTAACATAACCCTATGGCCTATGGCCCATCCTATGCCCCCTGAGGGGAAAGCGAGCAAGCTGAAAAATAATATTGCTTCCACTGCATCGTGAAATATGGCGTTTCTTCGGCTTAGTGGATTTGTTCGACGTGAACTGAGCGCAAATACTACAACTTTAACCCACAAAATAATAATACCAAGATGTTGGTTGGCTGCTTACTTGCTTGCACCGGGCTTACTCCGAGCTCAAGGATGATGAGACAACACAAGGTTAACCCACGGGGCGGGGCCAAGCTGCGGTGCACCATGCATGGGTAATGAGGCTTGTGACGTCACAAAATTCAGGTACGGTAATACGCAGATATTTTACATCGTTTCTCCATCATTTAACTTGGGCGTCCAGCGTGTCCTACAATCTTTATAGTTGCACAAAAATATGTATCAAAGCATCTAGGAACATTTTTAGCTTCCTGAAATATAAAATTTTGGAAGGATGTTGGTTAAAAGAGCACGTGAATTGAACCCGGCAAATGCCCGCATGTGTCAGAAGCACTTTAATTGGAGTCAAGTTTATAGTCTTTGAAATGCAATCAATCAAGTGAATTTTATCGAGCGTAATATGGCATTCTGAAGATGGAATCATATGACTGAAAACCATATTTTCGATTTATTCTTGTCTTCCACCAATGACCTGCTATCCTCTATAATTTCAAACCGCTGCGACAAAAAAAAATGGTTCAGATGCGTATGATTAAACGCCGAGATCTAAGAACGTTTTACCAAGATTTGTTTCTAAAACATTAAAGCATCAGAGAAACAAATTACTTTCCTTCTAGCGAAATAATATGAAAGCAAAAGTTTATACATAATACGCAGAAGCCGTGCAATTGCTCGGTTAAATTAGAAAAAAAACATCAACTACTTGTACGCTGCGTGCGTTACAGCAGTATAAGTAAGTGTCGCGTCCGACTCGCGTTAACTAACTTAGAAAAAAAATACCTAACTGTATTCCCCACTCCTAAATTGTCTTTTGGAACGATGTTGCTGAAACTGGTGAATGTTAAATCTATAATTTTTCCAATGATGCGGTAGTTTTCACAATTAGGAGCGGAGGATCTGTTAACGACGCGTACGCGACGGCACAGCTTAGGGCCACATTTTACAGACACTCTCCGAAATAATAATGATAAATTTTATCGTTAAGAAAGCTAAAATAAAAAGTTCGTAGATGCTTTGATACATATTTTTGTGCAACTATAAAGATTGTAGGACACTCTGGAGGCCCAAATGAAATGGAGAAACAATGTAAATAGCTACGTATTACCGTACTTGCATTTTGTGACGTCACAAGCCTCATTACCCATGGTGCACCGCAGCTTGGCCCCGCCCCGTGAGTTAACCTTGTGTAATCTCATCATCCTTGTTCCTAGCTGGCTTGCATGCTTTCTGGTTGGTCCTGACCACACTCTCAAAGATTCAAGTAGGAGAAAATTCATCCACTAAAACAAGTTGAGATACCATAAAATTTCAGCCCCAGGAGTTACGGTGCCAAATATAACGTCTGATATACATATAGCTAGTCAAAAGTGGAAATACTGCATTTTCTGAATCTCGCTTTACTTTGAAAACTAGCTCGGAACTTTTTGATATGACGATGACTATTCTTCTTCTGAGCGAGGTAGTTGAAAGGCGGTATATTTCATAGAGTTTTTGATCCTGTCGGGCATAAGCTATATAGCTTATATTTAGCTGAATTTCTTAGTAGCAATTAGAGAGGCTCAGTCTTGGTTGGAGTTTTCGTTCCTTTCGTGCATAATCCATTTCGCTTAGGCTTTTTTAACTGAATCTCTTCGTGGCAATTGAATCTTCACGCTAAACAGACGATAAATTATATTCAACTTACAGTGCAGCCAAATTTCAATCCTTGAAAGTTCAGCTATCGGCTGGTATCCAGGTTACAGTAAGCCCTAAGCATTTCCGAAGAATTCTTTGGTTTAACTATATTTTCTTTGCGCTGCTCAACTTTTGACCAATTCCAAACGGATATTTGAGCCTTGCATTGTAATGTTACTCTCGCAAACTCATGGCGGTACAACTTGAGTTTCTTTGATAGGATAGCATGCAGACGGTATGAGATCTATTTTACACAAAATCTATACTGGAAGCATGGACAATAAACCTTAATTACAAAATTTTTGCCGCCACTTTTGACGTTGGAACGTCTAGTGCATGAAGAAAGTAATGAAATCATACTCGATGGCAGCGGTAAGAGAAGCTGCAAATATCTTCTTTGTTTGGATTTTAACGTTGGCTGAGTAAGAAGAGTACGTACTCAATTCTACGGATAAGGTTCCCAATCTTCTGCAACTTGGTTTAAATTTCTCTTATCGAACTACATGAAAACGTGGCATAATTACAAAATCTACAACCAGGTCTGTTTTTCTCCTATTTCGTTAAGAGCGCGACACGAAAGACACAAATATATGATCATATAAGCGCACGACGACGTTGATTACCTTGTATTGTTTTGATGCGCAGTCTGTAGGTTGCTTGCTCCCTTGCTTGGTTGGTCTGTCGCTCGCCCGTCACGGTTTTCAGGAACAGATAGAAGAAAATTCAGTTGCTGATCGCTCAAAAGATAGAAAGGAGAAAATTCGAGCTTTGGAAAGCAAATAATTTTCTTGACTCTGTGGAAGATATTGAATTTTCTGAAGCTCACTCTACCGAAAAAGTAGGGAGCTGTACTTTTTTAAGGCTTTCTTTCCTTTATAAGGCTTTTGCTACTGATATTTCTGAACATGTATATATTTGAGCAGCAACAAATGCTTCACTTTTTATCTAGCTTCCATTAGCTTATTTCACCTATTCTCCTCGGATAACTTGCTTCAATTATAATATAAACTACAGAATTAAAAATGATATTGGCCGCGTAAACTTCAGGATTACAGTTCCAAGTTTCGTTATTTCGCTAAGCTTGATATACCGATATCAGTTGCCATGATACCCTTCCCACTGATTTTCTGGCGCTTCCTTAAGCCTTTGTTTCAGCCCTACTGTTTGGCAACGCTTATAAGATGACATCTGTTTAACAACTGGGCTTTGCAGTATAATGCTATATTTGCGTCTTTCTTGTCACGCTCATAACAAAATAAATACGCGAAAAATAGGCCAAGTTAGAGATTTTGGAGATTCTGATACGTTCTAATTGAAAGCGGTAGGTGAAAATTAGATCATGTAGCAGAAAATGGTTCTAGTGGGGAGCCATATCTTTAAAGCTGGATGGACTTCTTGCTCTGCCAACGATGAAATCCAAGCAATGAAGCTATCTACAGCTTCTCTTAGTGCTCTCAGTCATTCTGGTTTTTACTTTTTTCCCCATCGGAACTTTATTTGCTCGTAGTTCGCCATGTGCAATTAACTGAGTAAATGTTCAGCGAAGTAAAGCGGAAGCTCTTTTTTTAAGGTTCAGTAGCTGTAAAAATTGTTGTTTCCAGTTTGCTTTCTTTCTTTCTTTGACGAAACAACTTTTTGCTTGAGAATAAAAATCTTGATCGACAGAAGTTGCATTAATCTGTATATAGGATACGCGGCTGTGTTGCCACGCATGATCAACGCGCTTGTGTACAGTACAGCATAAAGAAAACAGCATCATCAGTAGGAGTATGAAAATTTTGAACGCAAAGCGGGCAAGAAAGACAAAAGTCAGGAAGGGCAAGCTACGACAACTTTCGGAGATTCCTGTTGGCACGGCTCCCATAAAATAGGATAAGAGAACTTCCGAAGGAACTCGAACTAGATAGAATTTGTTCGAGTATCGGAATATGCTAAGGTTTAGCCTCAGCTAACTGGTAAACCAAGTAATACTTTTGTGACCAAAACAGGTTCGGTGGCGGTGGTTTTGGTGGCGGTGGATTCGGAGGCGGTGGTTTTGGAGGAGCTGGAGGGTTTGGAGGAGGCGGAGTAGGATTCTACGGCGGAGGTGGCGGCGGCAACGCTCAGTAAGTACGCTACAGATCACTTTCTGGTCCTGCAAATAGTAAATCACTGCAATCCTACGGCGGAGGTGGCGGCGGCAACGATCAGTAAGTACGCTACAGATCACTTTCTGGTCCTGCAAATAGTAAATCACAGCAATTCCAGAATCCTCATCCGCCTAGTCAAGCACATACAGCGGCACCCGGCTGCGGTACCTATTCCGCGCACTGCATGCTTGTCTTTTATGCATCGTCAGTGCTGGCTTAGCAGTTGCGCCTCGCTGTGCATAAAGTCGCGGGTTCGATCCCACGAACCACCTTCTAAGTGTATGTATATAATGACAAGGAAAGGACCCGCCAGATTATAAAGACACATTCAACAGAAACACAGCCCCACAAAATTCATGACACACTTAAGACAGACATCTCTACACAAACACAAGACACATTTAATTGACACACCTTCCACACTCAGTACAAAGGCAATACACACTCAACACACCCCCTTCACTGAACACAAAAGTATGGAGCACAACAAAGCACGTGACATCAGGGGACCACTTAATTAAAGCTTTGTGTCAGTTCGCTTTCATGCAAACTGACCTCCAGCGCCGCTGCAGCTGCTGCTGCCGCCCCAATATATGCGCGTAATTGCGTTACCGTTATACGTTATGCTAGGATGGATTGGGTTAGGTTAGGTTACGCTAGCTTAGGTTGAACTGGGTTAAGTTAGGTTAGGCCGGGTTAGGTTATTTTAGGCTCGGTTAGGTTGTGTTAAGCTCGGTTAGGTTGTGTTAAGCTAGGTTAGGTTGTGTTAGGCTCAATTAGGTAAGGCTGGATTAGGTTAGGCAAAGTTAGATCAACTTAAGTTAGGTTGACTTGGGTAATTAGGTTTGGTTACGTTGGGTTTTGATAGACTGGTTAAGTTAGGGATCACTAGGTTGTGTTAAGTTAGGTCAAGTGCGCTAGGTTGGGCTAGGTTAGATTAAATTGAGCTCGGTTAAGATAGGTGGTTAGATCATAATGGAAAATAGGTTAAAAGATTATAATAATATAGATAGAAAACCATCTTATTGCCGATTTTTAATTTTTTGGGATGTACCGGTATTATATTTTTTTTAGTTATCGACTTTCTTTTTATCAAAAATTGTGTTTTCAAAAAATTTGCAGTCTATTTTTCTTTTTTAGGGCATTCTTAGGTAATTTCTATTTTTCAGTCAGTCAAAATTGAATATCAGGTGGAGAAAAATGAGTATTTTCGACATTTCATTGTTTTTGCTTTCATACAAGGTTTTGAGGCGACAGAAGCTGCTCACGATACTTGCGCTGTGTATGGACACTGAAGACTGAAAGGATTGCTCATTAGCCAATGGGTATGCCAAATTCAAAAATAGAAATTTTGACCTCAGAGACTCCAATCGTCTTGGATGTCCAGCTGAAATCGACAACAAACTATCAAACCATTTTCTGCAGGAAAATCCTCGTCAAACGACACAGGAACTAACACAGAAACTTAAATACTCCCTCACGCTGTACAGAAATATATTCACCCGACGGGATAGGTTCGGAAGTATGGATCATAGGTTCTGCATGCTGTCCAGGTCTCAGAAAAAAAAAGTGAGCGGGCACCAATCTCCGCCGGTTTGCCTGTTCGTCATCGCTCAACTTATGGACACAAAGCAACGATTTCTTCACAGAATCGTTACCAGAGACCAAAAAGATGTCCGTTCATCAATCTGAAACAGTGCAATTAATGGCTTAACCCTGGTAAACTAGGGAGATCGCGAAACAAGACATCGTGAAGCACGATCTTCATCCGCGTAAAACGATGTTGTGTGTCAGGTGGGACGACGAAGGATTGGTAATTACATATTGCTTGAACGAAATCAAGCTGCCAGTGCCGAACTTTACGTTGAACAGATGGAACGACTAAACACGGTTATTCAATAGAAAAGACCTAATCGGCGAAAATATATAATTAACTAGAACGCCGCGTGGCGTAAGACCATCACCCGCGGTGGAGACAAATTCAACGCCGTCATTTTTTAGAGGCAGCTAACTCTGGATTATTTGCGTTTTTCTCATCTCAGTCAACCCACCTGACTCCCTGCAAAAAATTATGAACATTGCTCAACTCCCTTTCCCTCATTTTGGGTGGATAGACATGAGATACAAAAAAAATGTATACACAAATATACTTAAATCTTCAACGAAAACATAATCACCGCTCTTCGCTTCGCTCGAGGGTGATGAAACAAACGGTAAGAACATTGTTTCCAACTCAATATTTAACTCAAGTCAGAATCATACCAGGTTAGCTGAGAATAGATTACGAGAAGGATGAAGTCAACTTGTCACTATAGCCTACTCTCCGCTGGGAAACCCACGCGCACTGCTTCGTGTTGCAGATACCTACCAATAGGGTTGCCCAACTGACCCCAGAGAAGTACGCTGCAGTCGACCACGGGTCACTAATTAGAACTATGGCGCCAATGACGGGAGGTTCAACGACCCGGAGTGCGGCGATTCCTTCCCATTTCTATGCACGGTAAGTGCCCCCATGGTAACTGTGCATATCAAGCATATTTGCTGACTCAGCGTACCGGGCGCCACAAAGACCGCTCACATGGCTCAGCGCTCGATCCCGGCACCTATAGCACACCAATCCGGCACGCAAGGCCTGCTGCTACCGTGGGTATTTATGTTCTCTTAGCTAGAATAGGTGCCCAAGTTAACTCATAGGCATACATGGGACACTTATATCATAGCTAGAAAACATACTACTTACGCCGTACCGCTCTGAATCTAAGACGCATACGCAGCTGTGCAGCTATCGCAAGTTAAGCATTTAAATTCGTACATGCAACCCCGGACGTGTTTACTTTTCTCTCAAATAATTTTTAAGTTGGTGAAACGACCTAAAAACACTAGATAACTGCTGGACAGTTACATAGTACTGTTAGGGGAGATCGATTGGGTCATCAAAGTCGATCTAACCCAAATAAAATTTAAGGCCGCCGCGGCCCCGACCAGCAGCTAAACTGCGGTTTTAGCTACTGCCGAGGCTCTCATTTTTGGTAGGAAAGCCAAGCCCACTTGACTTACTAAAACTTCAGACAGGTGCGCTGGTTTCGACAGAAGGATTGGCTTTTCAAGCCCTGACTCTAAACCGAATACTAGTAAGACTTGCAGAGAGTCGGGGTACCTATTGCTGCTAGAGCAGTGTAGCTTCCAGTGTAACAGTTACCGTAATAAATAAGATAAATAGAACCAAACCGTGCTTAGCCATACCCAATCTAACCTTACGTACCGTACTTTATAATAAATCTAACGCTATATACACAAATAACACCTATACTGTATATAGGTATTAGAAACAAAAGACCTCATGTGGCTATCAAAATACACTGCTCTCACAGCTATATAAGGCAATTGCTGTAAATATAGCCTGCTCCTACAGCCACACAAGCTTATTTATATACTACGGTATTCATCTCTGATACTTATTCACTCTGTTCTGAAATAGTTGTTCCACAGCCAAAATTTCAATTGCCCCCATCTGGTAGGTAATCCCTCTGTTCTGAAATTTGTGACTCTAGAACAACTATTTCAGTTTAGAGGGAATACCAAGATGGGGCAATTGAAATTTGCGGCTTTGGAGAGACTATTTCAGAACAGAGGGAGTATATATTAAAATTCAAATTTTTGTCAGGTTCTCATATTTTTCAACTATTTCTTTGGCGTTGATTATAGGCTGTATGCCGACATAAATATACATATTTTTTGCATCAAAGAACATACACATATTTCTCTGGACAACTTGCCAAACAGCTACATCCTCATAGCTTCTATTTTACCCCATAAAAATTTAATGATGCTTTGAGTGGGCTCCATACAATCGCGTTGCGTCATACACCTGCAGTATAATTCAAAGTGACTATCCCAATGTTCCTATCTGCAGGTCCATACAAGTCAAGTCTAGTGGGTTTGGCTTAAGATTGACTGTGACGAGCCAACCGAACGAGCGCTCAATTCCTTAACGGATTTATTTCCTTGCCACCCCGTGCCACTAAGATTATTGCAGTGGTCTGAAGCTAATATTGCAATTACAAACGTTTTCACCATCATTTCGGCTTTTTTCATTGAGTGCCTTAATAGTTTTTTTAGGGAAAATAAATGAATAATTACAGAAAATTATATTCACAGTTTTTTATTATTATATATTATTATTCACACTTTTTCTCCATGGCTCACTGCAGTATTTTTTATTTTTATTTATTTATTTATTTTTTTTTTTTGAGGGATATAATAAGAAAGGAATTACATTCACGCGCCTTCAATACAGTTTTCTTTATTTTCCAGGGTCCACCATGATGATTTCTTTCCAACGATGAGATAAATCATTATTATTCAAAGTTCATTCGTTTTCACTACCGTTCTTAATACTTTGCAGGGTTCACCATACTGATATTCTATATATAACGATATGATCATTCATATTCATAGGTCGTTCGTTTTCATTGCCGTTTTCTTAATTTTTTTTTTTTTTGCAGGGTGTACCACACCAACGCAGCCACCTACTCACTGAACTCGGTGGGGGACGCCCATGGGGGCTACGCTCCTGGAGTACTGGGTCCTGGTGCATTTGGGGGCGGAGGATATGGAGGAGGTGGATGCTGTGGCGGAGGGGGAGGAGGCTATGGTGGATACGGGAAGAAGTAAAACGGCTGAATAAAAATAGGGCGCCTCATGGAAGTGTCTACATTACCTCCATCTTCTTTGGTACCGGGGTCAAGAATATATTTTCTTTGTTGAAAGGGCCTCAAGACTACAGTTTGATTGTAGCAAATGTACCTCGAAGCTTAATTTTCTTCGGTACGAGCACAAACACATAAACACAACACTTTCTTCGGTACCGAAGCATCAGGATGATGTGATGTTCACGGGCGGTAGCACCTGCATGTAGAAGGGGCTTCACATGGCGAACTTTTTTCCTTACGATCGTAGGTACTTTACAGCATCCGAGTGCATCATTGTGTCCTAGTAAATATAACTATGTACACCAAATGATTTCTTAATGGGTTAGCCTTCATGCCAAGCTTTTAATCAAAGTCAGGAGAAAAATTTTGAATTTTCCAACTGCGTAACTCCGAAAACTATGAGTGCTTTTGCTGCCCAAACAGTTCCAACAGCATCTTTAGGATTCTATGATGCCGGGGCCACGCATGCATTCACGCGAGCAACTGGAAGCGAGGATGAGCAGCTCACTCGTTGATTTAAAATATATTCTAATTCGGTATCATAGATACGGGGGCATGAACGACATGCAAGTTGCCCATCCTGACATGTTGTTCCTATGGAAGTCTAGTGTGGCCCCGGCATAAGAAGTACGAATACTGGGTACAAGAACACCATGTGAACAGGCCTTAAAGGACTCAGTAGTAAAGGACTCAGTGTTTTGGTAAGACAGGATCCCCGTTCTTCAGCAGTGCAATCTCAAGTCACTGTGTTCTTTGTTGCCGGTGACGTATGGTTCAAAATCTGCTTTCTTCGGGACAGTCTCAAGACACCGGTAAGGACTTAGTTTTCTTCGGTGACGGTGCCTCATGCTCCAGATTCCTGTTTTCTTCGGTACAAATTCAACACACCCGTTTCCTTGAAGCTATTGCCTAAAGACTGTATTTTTTTCGTGCCTGCTCCAGATTCCTGCGTCCTCTGTGCAATTTCAAGATACTGCTTCCTCTGATACGAGCGCCTAACAAGTCAGTTTTACTAGGTGTTGGCGCTTCATTCTTTAAATCCCAGTTTTCTCTGGTGTAATCTTAGAACATTTTTCTTTGGTGTTGGTGTCTCATGCTTCAGATCCCTGTTCTCTCGGGTGTAATCTCAAGACACCGTATTCTGTTGCACCAGCTCCAACTAGCCCGCTGTCCCAGGCAGCGTGACAGAGCGATGCACATCACTAGTTCAGAACATAATCTAATACCAACTACATAGTGGAACGAAGGTACCGTACTTCAAGCGGTGATGGTTTGGGCTACAATTTTTTTGTGATGGTCGTGACCAGGCCCTATTCTACGCTATCTTAACCTACCGCAGTTCTTGAACGTAACTCGTCTATGCCTACTCTAACCTGACACACCTCATCTAACCCTACTCTAAGCTGACGCGCTCTGCCTAACCCCAACATACTTCATCTAACCCTAACAAAGGTACCTCAACTTACCCCTAACGTACCCCTTGTAACCTAAAAGTTTTTAATAGTGACCCCTAAACCAATCGTAAGAACCATCGTTCATTTAAATCTCATCACTAACACGCAGTTGCAAGCTCGCACTCTCACCAAGCTAGTGCTTTGGCATCTGGCACGAGTCCTGTAAGAACAGGTGCTATGGTAATTGACACACAGACGTGCGGTGATATCGAAACAGTGATGATGATGGGGTCTGACTTAAGTGCTTCGATTAGTCTGTGGCGTCGTAAGAAAGGAGATGGTCCCTTTTATTTGACGTGCCCTAGTTTCTCGGGGTAAGAATGAAAGGAAAGTGGCGCATAGAAGTAAATGGTGTCATTAGAGTGGCGTCAAGAGGCAGCTAGATGAGGGTTACTGACAGCCTTTAGCTGGCTTTGTTTGAAAAACAGAGGGGAAAGGTAACTGGTACTTATGAGTAGTTTGGTACCAAACGATAGTTGATTTATATATATTATATGTATAGTTGGATTGGTTTCAACAAAGGTAAACTTGATATGATGGGTTTGGCATCAACAGCAGTAGATATGGGTAACTGATCTGGTTTGGTATCACCAGGAGTAGATATGGGTAACTGATCTGGTTTGGTATCCACAGGGGTAGATATGGGTAACTGAAATGGTTGGTTTGGCATCAATTATCAACAACAGCAGGTATAGGTAACGGATTTGGTTGGTTTGAGAGGGTATCTGGCGGGGTCTTACAATGTTAATACAGCTGATGAAGTTACTGATAACTTTGCTTTAATGCGTACCTACAGTATCAATACGATAAAAAGCAAACGTGTGGCGAGAGATCGCCAGCATGCTGACGTATTAAACGACGACGTTTACTGCAACCAACTGTATTTCGCTTGCGATTTCAATAAACATTTGTTATTATAACAGGATGTTTCGCTTACCTATCAGGAAAATCAAAATCCAGAGCCAGCCTCAAGAGATTGAAAGCACTTCCAGTGTAGCGGAGTCGGAGCGTCCCATTTTTGACTCCGACTCTTGGAAAGAGCCAAGACCTGGCTCCGATTCCTTGCACCCTAGAAAACGCTGCGACGCTTCAACAATAAAACCCAAACGTCTTGTTCACTTCAGGCTGTTGTTGCAAATGGGAATCCGGCTCCTCGTTCTCTAAAAATATCTTTGCCAATTCTTTGTGGTGAAGTTGTGCGCGTGAACACAACCGCAAGTTACAGAAACGACCAGATTCAGGTCGACGCGACGACCAAAAACGGGGTTGTCCCACGGAAATTCTTTTCTGGTTGTGTTTACGACCACCACTCGCAACTTCATTTTAAGTGCGCTTATCGGTCTAGGTTGTGACGTCACATGTGCTTATTTACAGAGTGAAGCTGTTTATTTGAAGTAGAATTGAATTGCTCGGTCAACTGAAAGGAACATACCGGCTTTTGCCTTCCACCCCTGATACTTTTGTGCGTATTGATGGCTATAGGGTGTTCCGGACTGATACGGCGGGTGACGTGGCAAAGCTCGGAGTGCGTCTGCACGTAAGGCGAGGTTTGGTGATGGAGAGTGCCCGTGTTGACGTTCCTAATGTTCATGTGGGCAGATTGCTGGGTGTTGACCTTTCTGTTCTTCTTGTTTATCGGTCTCCATCTAATTCCGATAGTGATAATGCAATTCTTAGTAGGTAGCTTAAACTAGCTTTTTACTAAGCTTCTTTGAGGGTGAGGATGTTGTTCTGGTGGGAGATGTTAATCTGCCTGGCTTGTTTGGGAGTGGTGGAAGAGTCTCTAATGGGCGTTTCCCTCGAGGGGACCCTCTGAGACGGTAGCTCTGATACATTCCTTACGTTAGGTCTCCATCAGTAGGTTAAGTCTCCAACATTTGTTCCCTCTGGTAATATTTTGAACCTTGTCTTCACTTCGAGCCAGAAATACTTGGGTTCCATCTCGACCCTACCACTTTTCCTTAGGTGTGGTCACAGTCGTGTTGTCTTTTGTTGCAGTTTTGCAGATGAGCGTAACTTCATCGACAGGGCTGGTAGACGCAGACTGTGGCGTAGGAGTAAGTTTAATTGACTGAAGATCATCGAAAGACGTATGACTGGGATTTTGAGTTGGGAAATATAAGTCTTACTGCAATGTTTTCTAGGCTTCAGGAAGTTTTGACTGCCCCAGCGGAACTCTATATACTTTTGGCCAGTTCTTCTGGGGCCTTTAACAAATCCAAGGTGCCTCTTTATCTTAAAAGAAGTAGGGAATGCGCTTGGAGAGAATACAAGAGTTTGCGTTCAGCTCATGGTAGGGGATCGTTCGTGGCCTCTCAGGCCTTGGCTATTTTCAGCGACATTAATGACGAATTCCGTAATTATCAAATCCGACAGCGGTGTTCTAAAGAGGCATCCCTGGTCGAGAACTTTTGTAAAGCAATTGCTGCACAGCTATGTCAGGAAGAAAAAGGTTGGTGCTCCATCTGTTGGTCCACTGAGACTCCACGATGGGTCCCTGACCATGGATTGCGAACGCATGGCTGAGCTGTTTGTCGAGACTTTTCGTGGGTGTAATCAAGACGGATCCTTGACTACCCTGCTCCCCATCAGCTCTTTCGTGGCTCTCTGAATAGCATTCATGCTGGGTTTTGTGAAGTGGCTGAGAGGCTGCAGGGCTTCTGTGCACTCGATGTGGTTTCCTCCGATTTCTCTTAACTATAGTTTTTGGACGGGAGGAGTCGTTGCGGGGAGTTAACTGACTTGTGCTCCCGGTTGCGGCGCCACTCTGCTCATTGCGGATTGAAACTTGGAGAGTCCTGCCGCGCGGTTTGGCCAGGGCGGGAGGCACAGGCGTCAAACTCGCCATGCGCTATGCACGTTTGTGTACGGGTATCGGTGTACGTGCGGGCGGCGTTCAAGTTCGTGTGCTGTGCCTGCTCGCTGTATCGCAGATTAGGTTAGGTTACGTAAGGTTAAGTTTCCATACCAATCCAATCCATACCAATCCAATCCATACCAATCCAATCCATACCAATCCAATCCATACCAATCCAATCCATACCAATCCAATCCATACCAATCCAATCCATACCAAAGGTTAGGTAAGGTTAGGTAAGGTCAGGTAAGGTTACTTTAGGTTAGGTAAGATTGTGTTAGGTTAGGTTAGGTAAGGTTAGGCAAGGTAAGGTTAGGCAAGGTAAGGTTAGGCTAGGCTAGGTTAGGTTAGGTAGTGCATATCATAGTGCTTCTGGTCGTTGTTGCGCAGCAAGAAATTTAAGCTTATTTGAACGCACGCACAGTGACGAGCGTACACAGAATGGCGAGTTCGACGCCAGTGCGGGGGAAGGGAAGGGGGGGGGGGTTCATGCGGAGAGGCACTCACTCTATGTTTTTCGTTGTTTTTGGAGAGATGTCCATAGTTTGCTGTGATTTTTGGCTCTGTGTTTTGTTCTGCTGGTTCTCCGAATTCTGCTCATGAACACACTTTCCGGCCAGTTTACTTGTGTTGGGAAGTGAGCTTTGTATTTTTTGCCTGGCGTGTCAGCAGATCTGAGTTGCCCCTGTTCTTCTTCCTCTGTCTGTCTTTTCCTGCCTGAGTGCCTGCTTGGCTGGGGGGGTAGCTAATCAGGTGAGTTAATCAGCTATTGCGTCACTCGATCACCGCCGTCTAGTGAAACAATGGCTTGCATCCGACGCATCGTACTCAAAAGGAACTTGCAAAAATAGCTGAACCAGTTCCCCATGAGCACTTACAAACAACTTGGCAATGTATATTATTAAAGATTGCGAATGATAAATCTACAATTTTTATGTTCAATGATGCTTTACTTTTTACGATTCAGAGAGCAGGACTTGTTTTACTAATGACAGCGCAGCTTAGGTAAACATTTTATTGACAAGAAAATGGCGCGCAGTTACGAGCATCAGTACTGGTTAAATGCTAAATCTAACACATCAGTATTTATCTCCAAAATTAAGCATTTCCGACGGCTGTGACCAATTAATTCGTGTTGAGCGCATCAATATCTACACGAATAGTGTTCTAAAATTTCTGGGTTTGAATAGGGATTAGAGTATAAAAAATGTATCGCAAAAAATAGCAAACGAAGTGTTTATATGTGCAAATAGCACTGTCTTATGCCGAAATAGTTCAAAATCATTTCATTTAACCATTTTACAAAACGAAGCTCCCTCTAAATTCGCGTCGACGCCGTCAAAGGTATAACCTGCAGCATTCTGCCTCCGCAACTTCTACTTTTATTAGCCGTCAGAGTAGCGGTGTCGTTTGTTGGTCGACGGGCTTTGATGACAACGAAAATTACTAGCCTAGTGAATACTTGGCTTGATGAAATTAGCACAGAACTGTGAATAAAATAAAAAATGAGAGCAAAGGCTGCTCGTACTTACCAACACCACAAGGCTGTTGTTGTGGAGTGTAGCCAACCAACAATAAAGAACTTCACTAGTTGAATGGACTGTAGCCCTTGTTCCTGCCTCGTCGTAACTTGGCGTGGTAAACTTCCAAGGGCAACGCAACACCTACCTACAGGTCGTACACGAGGGTAGGCTAGCCTGTTCAACTCATTAGATGAAGCCAGTTGTGATTTCAGCTGACTACATTTCTGCTTCACACGCACACTATCATTGACACTTTCGCTGCTGCAGCGCCGAATCCAATAAAACTTTAAAGACAAAGAAAGTGGATCATACTATGCGCATCAACGATAAACAACAAGTGTGGGCAAGTTTTATGAAACGTCCCGCACAATAAAAAGAGAAGGGGGATAGAAAAGTTATAATTCTGCACTGATACAAAATTTTCGCGTCACCTCAAGGTAGAGTTTGCACCCAATCAACATAAACAAGTTAGCCTATAAGGTTAAGCCGAGGAACAAAGACAAATGAACGAACCACCAATTCCTACCGCGGACAGAGTGGCACTTGTGGTGGAACTGCTGACAGGTACCTAGCCTCTCAAATTTGTTGAGGAGATGACCACAGGAAGCGTTTTCATGCGATTAGGGAGAGCATTAATTTTTTAGTGTTCAAAGTAGATATAACTAAATTCAAATTTCGCGTTTATGTTAAGCTTGAAGTTCAGAACAACACTCCATCGTGTCGTTAAAACTACCGTCTTCAAAATGTTATATTACCTAAAACATCACCTTGTCCATTAAATAATCATTCCATAAAATAATCATTGCACACACGAGAGTCAAAAGAACAAGCATCGTCATCTCCGCGTCCGAATGCGTCCATGGAAAAAGCTCACAGTTACTAAGAATTTTGAGTTATGATTACCTCCAAATAAGAAGAGATGTCCAAAACTTGACTAAAGGCACTTCAACACTTGCGGAGCCAACTGAAATGACGGTAAACATTTTCACACCTTTTCTTGGCCAACTCAGTTTGAGGAAACCATGCGGACAATCGGCTAAGGAAACTGGTTCTTTTTCGACTAGCGCGTGTACCAACCATTATTATTAGAATGCATGGGACTGCAATGTTAAATCAATTAAATTAATTGCCCAGGCTTTTTAGACATTTTATTGCGAAGATAGTTAGATAGGCAGATGCTATGTTAAGCGAATAAGGGTTAAGTGTATGCATCATCTACTCTATACTCATGAAGACGTTACTTTCTTGACCCAGAAAAAATAAACCCACCAAAAGCCGATGTTTCATCAAATCAATAAGTAGCGAACTACGGACGCGCTCGATATGGCCCTCAGAGTCGTTTTAAATCAAACCTGCTCGAGTTGACTTGGCCGGCACTGCTGCTAAGAACTTTATATAGCTTCGTTACTTTGATTCGTTCTGGAGGTAACACATTACACAAGTAACCTAATGCTGTCGAGCTGACTAAAAACTCCGCTTTACCCAGTAAGATAGCCTACAGTTCAGCTTCTTGGAAGCCTCATTAGTAATCGGTTAGCGTTTTGCCTCTGGACTCAAATCAAAGCAACGGGTCGAAGCCGGAGCACAAGCGTGAAGTTTCGAGCAAGTCAAGCCTCGAAAATTTCACTTTAGCGCCCAAACGAAGACGCTCCACGAAGAGGTCAACAAATGAAGGTGTAAAATAGAGGACTATAGTCTAAGGGTTCGTTCGCCTGACTCGTTCAAGCGAACCTAAGCCTCGCCCACTCGTCCTGCACCTCAGCCACGCAGGCGCCTTGACTCAATGCCCCTAGAACACATCTCTGTCTAGGGGGCCTTGCTTGGCTTCACCCGTTGCGTGTAATTTCAGGCGGTAACCTTGCATCAGTTACATACTGGAGTTGCAGCAGGCTAGAGCGCTGATCTCAAGACACTGAAGGGTGCAGCATCGGCTACCACCTAGTCAGGCGAGCTCAGGCCTCGGTTGAGCTGCGGAATCAGCATTTGATATCTGCAAAGCTGTTAAATGGTAACGTTGACTTGACCGAACCCCCTACTGGAAAACACACGAACGCACACTGCTTCGCGCTGCATATATAACCAACTGGTCCCAGAGATATGTTCGGCTGCAGTCGACCACGGATCGTCAAGAACTATGACATAACGACGAAAGTTCATATCCCGATCCGTGCCCCTACCTTCCACATTTCTGCGTAAGGTAGGTACCCCCACGGCAGACATCGCAAGCTGATTCATTACAAGCGCTGCAAGAGCTCGATTACCTGGGCTGTCCCTGGAACCTATGACGTCCAATGCCACGAGTTCAACACCTTATGCTGATGCGGAGGTACTGACCCTAGCTAAAAACGGAAAGAGTTGTGGGAGGAGAGAGCACAGATCACTGCGTAATAGCCTTCCGTTGATGGCGCCATAGCTCTTGACGATCTGTGGTCGACTGCTGCCATAGACTCCTCTGGGGCCTGTTGGTCTATATCTGCAGCACAAACGAGTGCGTGTGGCATTCCAAAATGAAATGCAGTCAAGTTGACTTTCAACTTAGCCCTCATCAGACGACGCAAAACTCAATCATGCTCTGTATAATCGAGTTTTTCACCGTTTCAAGCGTACCTGGCTTGCTTTTACCACCTGCATCACGATTCAAAATGGCGACACGATCTCCCTAATTCTGAAAGAGCTTGTAATAGCAAAGATTTTTATTTTAGGATTTTTAGAAGCCGCTTTCAAATCCAGTGCTTGCAGTTTTAGCTACGGCAACGTAATCTGTTCGGCTTGGGTGAGGGGACTCGATATCGATATACCGATAACGCCGACATAAGTTGTACATGGGCGCCTGAATTTATCGAGATGTCATCAACAGACTTATTACCTCTGGAGACTTTAGATGTCATGTTAAATACGAGTTGTACCTGTCCATGGAGAAATTTTTGTCGAAATGGGTTAATTACGCTAAGCTCAAGTGGAAGTCACATTAAAGGCACGTTTCACTGGGCCGTTACTGTGGATCTAAGCCAACTCCACTCGGCTTAATTTTTGTCCTGACTGCAGACAGGAACTTTGGCTTCGCCCCCTTGAATAATTGAACGGGAGCTGGAAGCAGCTCAATTATGTTCAACCGGTTGAAATCTCACAGGTCTTACAGGTAACGAGAAGGGTTAATACATAAAACTTGAATCAACGGGTAGAAGCCAGGGCGCCTGTCCCAAGTTTAGAACAGCAGCTGCCTACTCCACGACCTAATCGAACGAAGGCCTCCTTAAGCCCAATGCAGATGAGTAGCGAAAGTTGCCGAGAGTGGCATTTCGCCCACAAATGCTTCACTAGACTCAGCAAAAAAGTTGCCTGAAGTGCGAATTCGGCAGGATGGGTCTAGGCTTTTTTTTTTGTAGCATTTGAGCAATTCGACGCAACTAGCTACACAATTTTCCCTGTTATCTATGCGCTACTAAACAACGAAACGCCTCCGTTTTTCTTACACTTGGTAGCGATTCAACTGCAATGTCAAAAGTATCAAATAAATTCGTCTCAAAGTTGGAACGATTACGAGCCACATGATCGGACAGAACATTCAGTGGCTGAGCGCTATGCGCAGGGAATAAAAATCGGCGTGCAAAAAATACTGCAATTTAAATACCTAATATTTCAAAATTGCCGCTTCACGCAACTTACAGTAATTTTACCCTAAAATATTGCAACTGCAAGCAGCTCTCGCCCCTGCGTGTTCATTAAATTTAACGTATCGGGAGAGGTTGGATCTACCCAAATATAGTTCCGCCGAAGTCAGCGAAGATGTCGCTCGTCTGTGAACGGGTTTAAAATAGCAACTGCTGACGCAGCTAGCACGAAATTATGTACTGAAAAATACGCCTCAAGCCCGGTGCCCACGTAACAACTTTCGTTGCCGCTAGCAGCCTAGAGGCAACTTAACTAGTCCACTGCCTAGTCGTGGCCGTGACTTCAACATGACGTCTATGAACATCGTGCGCTAATTCTTGAAATATAGTCTTTGAGCCTTTAAAACTGCTCATAATTAGGAGCGAAAGTTGAAAGTTCACCATTGCCACTTGTATAAAAATTGCAGTAGCAATTGAATTTTTCGACAATTTTTCATACAGTTGAATTTTGTACAAGCTGGGGACGTGCCGCGGCTAGGTAGTAAGCGGATTAGATGAGTTGCCTCTAGGCTGCTGGCGGCAACGAAAGCTGTTACCTCCGTACCGCGCTCTAAGCGTGTTGTAATCACAATTTTTGGTATTTACCGGCGTTGCACCGGTCGGTAACCCCACCTCACACAAAGTGAGTCGTTAACACAACCCGAAGGCGCTATCGTCTCTCACGACGATTTGTGTGCGTGTTTGTGTACGCAGATCGTGTGCGCGTGAGCGGCGTTCAAGTTGGTGCGCCGCGCTGCTCGCTGTATCGCTGATTAAGTTGGGTTAGGTTAGGTAATGTTGGGTAACGTTAGGTAACGTTAGATAACGTTAGATAACGTTAGATAACGTTAGGTAACGTTAGATAAGGTTAGGTAAGGTTACAAAGGTTAGATTGGGTTAGGTTAGGTTGGGTTAGGTAAGGTTAGGTAAGGGTAGGTTAGGCTAGGTTAGGTTTGCCTAGGTTGTGTTTATTTTAGTGGTGGTGCGCGCAGGAAAGCTTACGTGAACGCAAAATCGTCGTGAGAGACGATAGTGCAACCCGGAGAAGGATAGCGGCAAGAGTTACGGTGCCGCAGGCACCGTAACTCAACACACAACTTACAACACACAAATTATACAATTTATACAAACAAGCAGCGAACAATCTCTGAAAGGCGAGAGCAAGTAAGTTTACTTACTTCGAGCTAACGTTGACGAAATTAAGATTACGCAGAATTTTAGTACTATTGAGCTGCTTTACAGACGGCGCTCTTACAAGCACAGGTTCGGTTACGGTTACCATTTTTCAAGTTGCGGTAACCCAACTGAGTTGAAGTTCCCTCCCTCAGGGACGAAGTGACAACAACTCTGCATCGGACGCTGGGTGAGTCGAGTTCGAGTCTCGGAATCCGATAACAGGTTTACACTGCGAGTGGAGCACTGCGCCACCGGAAGGCGATTAACTGACTATTTCTCCTGGTCTTCACCCTACTAGATCTTCTAAATTCTAGAATTCAGGGAAAAAGAAATCTCGTCGAGTTTCCAGATGACGATCGAAAAATGTGACAACACCTTACTCAAGGTGATCCGTAATCGTCCTGGCTGACTAACGTAACATGGTCCTCGCTACAAACTAACCTGTACAGCCGAGATCAGCGCATACTGTTATCAAACAGGACCAAAGAATGGGCCGCATTGCATGGCATTACCCGATCTTTTTACCCAATTTAACTCTAGCAATGAGCTGACCCTTTGTGTACCTAATAAACTGCATTTATTTGTTTTACTTATAATTCTCATTGTTACGATACGCCTCTGGACATTCCGTCAGTAACTAAGGCTTTAAAGAAAAACAGCTGCATCAGCCCACTGCAAGAGGGGAGGGTTCATTCCGCTGATTGGCCTGAACGAGCTGCGACGTTATTTTTATTGTTGTTGTTATTATGCAAGCGGATGACCTTATGTTTGCTTTGCCGGGCCTCACGAACCCAAGGGCTATTCCGAGTGCTTTCTCCACAGGGGATGTTGCAGCTGGCCGCAGTTCCTGCTGAGATGGTTAGTTGGGTAGGTTCTCTATCTTTCCCTTTCTGTTCCGTGAGGTGGGCTGTCGTTCGAGATAGCCGACCTAATACGCGGGACACCTCTAGTCTCTCTCGTGTGGAAAGCCACGAAAGGAGCCGTGCACTCGAGTCTCTTTTCCAATACTTTGCACCTTTTACCTGCCAGTAGTAGAGCACTGATCCAACTTATACTATGTATATGGGAGAGGAGAGCCGATGTCGAGATAGAATATTCCTAATTGCGCCTCCTGGCAGACTAGCATCACTGCGAGGATCGCCCCTCGGCGGAAACGGTGGTTAAACTAATCAGTTAATAATAATATGGTAGTTTAGCCATGAAGAAGCCTGTGACCGTATTTTTAAAAAAATGCTTCCTGTCGGAAATAGTATGATCAATACATTGTGGAATAATGGAAATGAAACAAGAAGAAAAACTAACGAGTATTATTCCAAAGTCTTATTGACTAGAAAATCGTTCACACAAACACACACGGGAAGAAACGGTACGCAGCACAGACAGGAAAAAGTATAAAACTATAGTCTATACAGTAGTGGAATAGTACAAGAATGTACAGATTCGGTTAGAAGCATGTACGACCTCATCTCACATTTACTAAAAATGCCACACACAGTAGCGGTTACGTGCAATGCGGTGATAACTCGCTGATGGCCCACCCGCTGGTTACGGAAAGCATCACCTCTGCACAAGATGCGTGGAGCGAACTGCGACACCTGGACCTCACGCAATGACTTACAAGGTAGGTGCGGAGCGACAGTTGGAGTGAATAGGAAGAAGAGGAAAACGGCTTAAAAACATCATTAACAGTATGAAAGTCGAAAGAAGGAGAACGGGCACGAAAAAAAGACGTCCAGAAGGATTAACTGCAGTAACCCTAAGGTAGCTGCTTCCCATAACATAGGATGGGCGAACCAAGTAACCTAACCCCGTGGCCTATGGCTCATCGTAAGACCCAGTGGCGGGAGGGGGGAGGAAGGGGAGCTCCAGCTAGTGTAAACCAAAAACCAACTAGGAAATTGAACTCGCAGGGATACTGGATTCAACTCATAACGATTGATGTACTGTCTAGTTGACCGTGCATCCCAAGTAAGAAGTCCACATGTATTGGTTCGTGCTGCAGATAAATGACCGATAGAGCACGGGAGGCGCGCACGGCTACAGCGGACTACGAATAGCCAGACTTGAGGCGTCGAAGACGAAAGACTCAACAACAACGACGTCCCCCAACTATGATACAAACGCCTGACCTCGCAATGAGCAAGAAAACGCTCAACCTGCTCTGCCTACTGCGTGCATAGGGTTAAATGCGACAAGAAGTCCTCCATATTATTAGTCATACAGTATAAAATTTTTACTTTCATTTAGGCTCAAAGTTTTTTTTTTGTGTTCTTGCTATATCCTCTTGATTCACGAATAGTCAAGTAGCTACCACTGGTCCTAAAAATTGTGAACCGAACTCCAGGATCGTATAAAATTATTATGACCTAAAAGAAGGCAAATCTGATTAAAATGTTCGGGTATGACGGTTTCTTCAGCTACTCCGACCTATTAATTGCTTCGGTACAGATGGCCTCTCCATATACCCCGGGGAATTGGAGATACCGTCAATACCGCAACAAGTAAAGCGGTCGGCAAGCAAATGAGGCAGGAGGCCTTCCAAGCGTCTCCGTATCAGTTCCACTTAGTGGCACCAAGCTGACATCCTGCTCGATCCCTCACACCAAGATAGCCAAGTAATCCCGCGCTGTTGCTTGAATTTTATCAGTGCTATTCTTGCAGACATTCACTGGCATTATTTGTAGATATGCCATATAGTGCGATTCTTACAAGAAGGTCAGGTACGAAAATTTAAAAAAAAAAAAATTTATCCTGCTCGCCAATTTTTATTTGCAGGTCTAACTCAGCGACCTATACTGAATTCGTAGGATGCTAACGTCCAGAACGTCATGGGCTTTTCGTAGTCAAATATTATTTGAGACCGGATATTCACCACGGATATTATCATGTTACTGCTAGTTGACGACTCCCTACCCACAGTGTAGACTGCGATACAAAGAAAGGAAGAAAAAAGAACGAGTAATAAAGAATGTCGAAAGAAATGTGGAACTCATAAACGAATCAACGCGCATGAGAAGAAAATCAGAAGGGAGCATCATCAGTAGGAATATGAAGGTAGAAAAAAGCAAGCAAAGTTGGCACGGAGGATAATTGTCCCGAAGGACTAGCTTGGGCTAAGGTAACCCGCAGGGGCTCCCTAGGGGCGCTGCTCGATCATAACACAGCATGGGCAAGCCTGATGCACTACCGGTACCGTGCATATAATCCAAGCTTCACAGATTGGCTCGCGGTCGAACTACGACAAGCCCACCCGACCGGACTTGTGCGAAATTCAAGATAGCCGAAATGATAGCAACCGCTCCTCTGAATCTTGTTGCGCATGTAGGCAAGCCAAGTAGGTTTGAGACGGTTGCAAACTAGTGATGGGGTGAATATCCGCATCAATTAAGGGTTAATACCTGAACTCGATGCAAAGGGTCGAAGCTGATGCACCGTGCGGAGGATGTGAGTTGAGGCGCTTCAATCTGGCAGGCCCCGGTTAACGTTACGACTGTAAAGTGGGGCCGCGCCTCAGTCAAACCAAAAGTCTTGAGAGGACCAAGTAGGGGATGGTTTGACTGGAGACTACACAAGCCAGCGCACTTGTATGAAGTTTCCAAATAAGAAGCCTGCTTTTGGCTCAATGTCACAGGCTAATCGATACCTAGCATCTTTACTCTCTGCGAACTGCATATGCGTGCTTAAATTTCCATTAAAAAATATCGTAGAGACCGAAAAAGCCCACTCACACTTAAGCACAGCATTCTCGTTCTCTTTCCAGTGCTGGCAAACATGTGCCAGTAGCTAAGTGAAAAAGAATTTTTCGGACTGCTAAGCCTTTTTTTCCTGAACGTATCCCGCCCGTGCCTCGGGTGTATCCATAATACTGATAGAGGGGTTATATTAACGGTCTTGGCAAACATAACAAAATATGGTCAGATAATCCCACAACTACAAGGTGCTCCGTTTCAAATATAAGTTCTATTTTAAAGATTCACGTTTAATTAACAATATAACAAAATTGGCATTTCCAGAGTAAAAACAAGTAACTGATAAAAATAAAATTCGAACACACATGCTGCATATTGCACAGAACTTCATTCTCCGGGGTAAATTAGCAAAAGATTCCAATAAATAAATAGCTACAAAACAAAAAAAAAACATTCAGAGTTTGCACAACTGTAGGCCTTAATGGCGGGTGCACACGAACGCAAAAAGTTGCCCAATCACGCAACTTGGCACTTAGGCGGTCCCGTTACGGTGGCTACAGCTTACGGCGCTAGAATGTCACGCTAGAACTAGACGTCGTTGCAACTTTATAAACTAACCCGAAAATGGGAGGTACACTCAAAGCTAGACCACTGCCGGTCGTCACAGCGTACAAACTGCAAGAAACGACCCGTATCTTAGATATTCATCTTAGTGGTAGAGCCACGTAGCAGTCGAAGCCTTGTTCGAGGCAATGTAGCCGGATGTGGAATTGTGAGGACTTGCATTTTTTTTTGTTTTAGTGAGCACAAGCCCGCCCCAACGGGTTCTTTACAGATGGACATCAAATTAGTAGCTAAACATCCTAGTGAAAAAGCCGATATCGAGATGTACTCTCCTGTAGCCAGCGAAAGTAATGAAGTAAACATCAAGGACGGGATACTCAAACACCTCGTAAAGTTACAAGCATCGTAACTCTACAGCTGCAGGCACGACCGCAGCCATGTAACTGCTCAAGTTTTACATTGTTTATTCTTCGATCTAACATCAGAGTCTTGTCTGTTATCATCACCCGCGAACAAAGTGAGAGAGGTGATGATGTTTTCGTTGATGATTCAACTAGCAATAAACAGTACCGTCCAAAACTAAGGGACGTATGTTCAAAACGGCATAACTTTTTTCTAACCATGCCCGGCACTTCTTCTTCTGCACGCTATTAGCCAGTGAGATGTTCATTATTGTGTTAAAATTTGAGACATGCATGAAGGATAATAAACAAGTTATGAACGAAAAGCTTTTCTCTTGAAATTTAGAACGTCCAAAACTAAAGGACAGAGAAGAAAAAATGTAGTTAACTCAATATTTTGCTATAAATCTTTAGCAAAATGGCGGTGAACAATCAATATTTGGTAAATAATCCCTTGCTTTCGATTACAGCTGCACATCGTCGACTACCTACATGACCGAATGAGACTCTAACAATTTTCAACAGTGATTTTCGCTCATTCCTCTTGAAGATTCATCCAAAGATCTTCCATATTGATAGGGTTTCTTGTCATAACTTTCAACCCGAGTGTTCCGAGTGTCCAAAGATTCTCGTTTGATTTAGGTCAGGACTTTGAAGTGGCCAACCCATAACTTCAAAAGCTTGCTGCTCGAAGGTAACTCATGACTGTCTTTGCCTCGTGGCAGCGGGCATTGTCTTGCATGAAGATAGGGCTGGGGACATCTGAGTTTACACTATTAGGCACGACGATACCTTCCAACAGATTTTTATACACCTGAGCATTCACACGAGAGGCGATGTCCCTTGACTAGAGAACATACCAAAAACCATCACGCTCCCGCTGCCAAATTTCACAGTCTTCTTAGTACACTTTACACTTAATTTCTCCCCTTCACGTCTTCTAACATACTTCTTACCGTCATTGCCAAACAAATTAAACTTGCTTTCATCACTGAAAAACACTCTAGCCCAATTTTCACGGGACAAGTTAATAATCTTGTTTGCAAACTCTAATCTCATTTGCTTGTTCTTAGCACTCACAAGCGGTTTCTTCTGTGGGCGTCTTGCAAATAACCCCATTTCTTGAAGACGCCGAGAAACGGTCAGATGTGAAACGTTCATACATGTTGTCATTCATTTCCCTACTTCTCGCAGCTGAGGACCTAAAACGATCCTTCAATGACGTACGCTGGATGACTCTGTCCTCTCTAATTGACGTTTTACGGGGCCTGTTGACTCTTATAGGGGCACCAATGCAGCCGGTTTCATAGTACGACTTCACTATTCTGCCTACAACACTTTTCGAACGGTTTACCTGCTCAGAAATTTCTCTAATAGTGAAATTATTTTTGTGCAACTTGATGATATCTTGTTGCAGGGTATAATCAACTTTCTGACGTGGTGCCATCATGTAACGAACAGCAAAGTTTACAAATGGCAGTGTCAAACATTGTCTTCAATGTAAATAAAGAAGTACGGACTGAATCAGAAATTAACTAATTTTTTTTTATTGTCCCTTAGTTTTGGACACTATAAATCTAAAGGGAAAAGTTTTTCGTTCGTAACTTTTTTATTATCCTTCATACATATCTCAAATTTTAACACAATAAGCAACGTCTTACTGGCTAATAGTGTGCAAAAGAAGAAGTAGGTACCTGGCATGGTTAGAAAAAAAGTTATGCCGTTTTGAAAATTTATCCTTTAGTTTTGGAAGGTAGCTATAAACTGTAAATTTGTCTGTCCACCCAATAAGTGGTCTAAGGAGTTGAACAATGTTTATAATTTTTTGCAGGTAGTCTGGTGGGTTGCCCTCGATGTGACCCATGCCAAAAACTAGGAATAGCTGGCCATAAACAATGACGGCGATGAAATTTGCTCTTCACTTAAAAACAGGTATGAGTTGAGCTAGGTTCATGATTTTTGCTTGGAGTCTGGTGGGCTGTCCTCGATGTGATTCATGCCTAAAAACTAGGATTAGCTGGCCATCAAAAATGACAGTGATGAAATTTGCCCCCACCGCGGGTGATGGTCTTACGCCACGAGGCGTTCTAGTTTAGGTATGCTTTAGTTGCAGGTTCAAACCCCTTAGATCATAACTTTGTGAAAGATCAGTAAAGAAAGGGATACAATCCGAGCAGCGGCGTCGGTACTTCTTCAAGGAACTAAAGTATACGTTACCGTAACTTTACAAGGTGTTGGTGCATCCGGCCCCTGGGCTGCGCAGTCGGGGTCGGAAACTAAGTAAGTTGTTAGAAGAAGCAGTCGGAGTCGGTGAAAATTGGCCTATTTTGTTAAGAGAGTCAGAGGGGTCAGGCATATCTGAGGCCCAAGATATCGGAATTAGAAACTGGTTAACACAAGAGATGAAACTAAGGGCGAGTTCACACGTCATTTATATCAACGCGTTGACTCATCCGATTGTTGTGTGGCGTCGTTATCAACACAACTTTATGTACCGCACGCCAGAAAAGTTTTTACAACGTTAGCGGTCTTATCAGTTTCCTATGCAAGTATCACTCGGCAACTGACGAAAATCTCTTCATATTTCGATTGAAATAAAACTCAGGAAACAGAGCACATTTCAGCTACTTCTAGTGCACAGTAACACTTTCGGACAAGTGGATGAGCGAATGCGTTGATATGAATATAGTGTGAACTCGCCTCAAGTACATCCGATTGCTCAACTCTGGTAAATACCCAACAGGAATAAGTAAACAAACAGCGAACATTTATGTGACTCCCAGTTACAGGTAGCCTATTGGCGCTTTACCTAAAATTTTTTTCAAGTCACAACTAGGGTTACAGGTCCAGTGATTCTTAAGCCAAGTCCACACGATACTCACATGAATTTGTGCTCCCAGCTAACCGTCCGAATCTGTCGTTGAACTCCTGCAAGCACAGCTGTGCGCCTACCAAACAAAATTATTAAAATGTTAGCCATCAAGTCAGTTCGCTCAGCAAGTTTTAGGACTAAAGTTTCGGATATTTTTTTCAAATTTTGAATAATTTGAAACTTTACGCTATTTAAATGGACACAAGAACGCATTCAGTAGTCATTTCACAAACTAACCTTATCAGCAGGAACTTTTGGCAAATGTAACATCGCCCGCGGAAGATCACTCAGGCAAGCAAAAGAGAAATAAAAATCGTGCGGGGGTCAGTTCCGTAGCCCCCACGCAGGAGAACACAGGAGTCCTATGGGATGGGTCGCTCACCACCATCTGGCGGCCCAGCTCGCGGAACTGAAGGGGAATATAGAGAACCTAACTCTACAAAACTAACCTTCTCAGCAGGAACTGCGGCCAGCTGCTACATGCCCTGCGGAGAAGGTACTCGGGACCATTGGGTGCGTGATGCCCAAATATATTGCGATAGGGGAAGGGCCCGCCGGAATATACTCCTAAAGGCCTCTACTGGCAACACCAATACCAAGATTTCGAGTATATGTCTCCATACTCACTCTTAGCTCTTATCAAAAAAGATGAAAAACATGGAACTTTTCAGTCAACAAATACGAGGAAGTCAAAAACAAAACACCGAGCAATGGAACAGTAGATGGAGAAAAAAAGAGCCAGAGCACCATAATAGGTCGTTAGCAGAAGTGAGAAAAGAAGAACACAAAGACGTTTCACTGGCATAAGGCGACCGAAAAGCACAGCAAGATCAAACGTTATGGCGTCCAAAATTCGGCAGAACTCAAGAAAAAGCGGCAACACGCAATATACTTCGGGACAGAAAACGGTAAAACGAAACCAAAAGACAGGCTGTGGTTCAGAAAAAAAGTCAAATTCAGCGGGTTACTCAAGTCAACATGTACCTATAGCTAATCTATTGCGGTTTAGAACAAGGTAAAATGAAGACGTTGCAAGAAAATAGGCTGAGAATAACTGTGATATCCAGCAGGTGCTCCCATACCTACCACATAAATAACACTAGCCAAACAAATTTCAACTTCGGCTCTGCTACTGGAGTAAATATCGGTGTATTTCATTAATTTAGGTACCTACGCTGACTCCAAATCTGTGCTTAGATTCGTCCTAGCACATAAGGTTCCTAAGATATGCGTACTTAACCTTCTCGAAGGAATAGCAATATACGATACGTCGGAAAATGTTGCCAGAGGGCGTTCTGTAGGAATAGAACATATGAAATACAAGGAATAGCGAGACATTACGGGAAAATGGGACGTGATGGACAAAAACGGTCTTCAGATGAGGATTAACAGAGTGGAACTGATTCAAGTACAGTTGAAAGAATTCCAGTAGCAAATTGCTTGTTGGCCAGTGTACTCAATGTGGCTTAGAATAATGATCAAGTCAAGCAGATGCAACCACGTGTTGCTGTTGTTGTTGTTACGTAGGGGGTGGCACCGGAGGGGGTCGGGCATGTGGCGGAAGGTATGAAAAGGAAGGCAGGGAGCACAAGAAGTCAGTCACAGATAAAGGGCTGTCCCATAGAGAGGTGGGAAGGAGGGCGGTAGGGTGGGCGGGACACTCAAACAGGTGGTTGACGGTGTGGGGGGCGCGGTGGCACTCGGGGCAGGAGTCCGAATCCGCCAGTCCGATCCT
>LQNS02278139.1:10413968-10443283 GCA_001587735.2 Parhyale hawaiensis | reverse complement strand
GCTTGAAACATTTCAATGAACTGCTGATTTAATTTTCAATGTCCATAAGCAAACCAGGAACCTGAAACTGGCTAAATCAATTAGTGAAGTGATAGCAGGTGTCAAATTGGAAGCTCTCGCCTCTGGTTTTTTTATATTATTTACACTCTAGAGTATTACGTACGACTCTTGCAGAATGTCACATATTGTGCTGGTATATCAATATGCAATAATTCATGAACACCGAAAATACACCTGAGTTTGGGTTTTTTGGTGCCCAAAAAGGAAAAAAATTGAATGTATTTACTGAAGTATTTAAATACATTTATGTATTTAAGTATTTAGTATTTAAATACATTTCAAAAATTTATTTAGTATTTAATTACATTTTACGGATGTATTTAGTATTTAGTATTTAAATACTTTGATGTATTTAGTGCCCATCACTGGCTGTAGTCATGTATTAATTTGCTAGTGGTTTCAAACCTCGTTTCCGTAGAAAGATAATGTCACGCAGGAAAGAAGATGAGGTAATATATGTAATGAATTATATAGCTATCATCCGCGACCGAAGTAAGAGAGGTGATAAAGTTTCATAGGAGATTGAAGTACAAGATTATATGTCTGTCCCCCCAATAAGTGGGAGAAGGAGTTGAGCAACGTCTATAATTTTTTGTAAAGATTCTGGTAAGTTCACCTAGATGTTACTCAGGCCAAAAAAACTAGAATGAGCTGGCCATCAAAAAAGACGGCGATGAATTTTTATGTTGTCCCGTCCATCCAAAATAAAGAAGGAATCTAGTCCTAATAATAATTCTTTTCTGGCAGTCAAATAGGTTGACTGAGATGTGAAAAGAATGCCTAAACTCTCAAGCATGTTGGCCATAAAGAGTGACTGCGTTGAATTTGCACCCTACTGCGGGTGATTGTCTTACGCCACGAGGAGTTCTAATCTGAGCCTCCCTAAAAGAGTACCTACTCAGGTGTTCTAAGAGAGGAAAGGGCAGGGCCATATACATAGGATGCTGCGATAAATGTGGAACCCATACACGATGGCGTTCCCAACAGGATCAGCGCTCTTGTGGGCACAACAACTCGAGGAAAACAGGAGGAGAAACACTACAGTGGAAAGTACGATAGGTAGGCGAATGACATCGGAAAGAATTAGCAAAGTGGGCACGAGAAACAGACGTCACAGAGGCATAGCTAATGGCGAAGGTAATTCAAGGATCCCCAAGGTCATGGCTCCCCATAATATAGGATGGGCGAACCTAACCCTAGGGCCCATACCTTGCCCCATGAGGGGAACAAGGGAAAAATATGGAGTCTATAATACTATATACGTCAAAAAAAGCTTCCCTGCACATAACCTGGTATATAAAAGAGTAAAAGAGGGAAGAGACATGTAGCATCTCGGAAAAAAAAAAACAGATACTGCTGGGTACAAACCGACCGGGACCTAAATTAGGTCCAGGTCACTAAAATTATCAGGGCAGGTCCGGGAGTCACCAAAGCAGGCCGGAGTCGGGGTGGCAAAAATAGAAAAAAACACGGCAGGGGTTGGAGCAAAGGTCGGCCCGTCTTTCTGAGATTACAGCGCGAGCGACAAAGTCGGAAAACAGTAGAGCAACGCGAATAAAATTTGTACCTGTAGAAAAATACGAAGAAACAAGTGGCGCCCAACATCAGGGTAGATGTAGACGGCGGAAGGACGGATAGTTTGGGTGAGCTACATTAGGTATTATAAGAAGATTTAAGCCTCCCTAAATAAGTACTAAGCTTTTCTAAGAGAGGAAAAGGATGGGACATATAGTATGTCGACAGAAAAACGGGGAACCCATGCACGAAGGTGTTCCCACACAGGATCAACGCGCATGGGAATAGCAGGTCGAGAAAGAAGAGGAGGAACAGACAACAGCAAGATCAGTAGGAGTATGAAGGTGGGAGGAAGCAAAGTGGGCACGAAAGACAGACGTCCCGAAGGCCTAGCTAATGGCTAAAGTAACCTACTCAAACCCCCTGGGGGCGCTACTCTCCATAACATAGGAAGGCGAACCTAACCGTTTGGCCTATGGCCCATCCTATGCCCCCGGAGGGGAGTCAGCTACATTTAGTGATACGGCCCGGAGGCACTACAGGCCCGGCAGCCCACGTAAATACTACCAGAATAATAATAACAAAAAGTATCATTTATTGCCTCGCACACAGTGGATACACCAAACGAGATTCATCCTTACAACCTTAATTCTAGAATTTTAAAGATCGGGCAATGTGAAGAGTAGGAGAAACTGTCTGTTTTGTGAGTCAATTTGGAGTCCCTCACCGTGCTTCTCCTTGCCTCTCGGTACCGGAGTGCTCACGAAGTGTAAATACGTACCGTCCGAGAATCGAACCCGGGTCTCCTTTGAGCGATGATGAACTGTTGTCACTTCACCACAGAGAGAGGTTGTGACCTCGATTAAATCATTTTATTTGGTTCAGGCCCCAGCAAAATTTCAATTCCGGCAGGTTCTAGTAAATACTGACAGAAACAGAAACCTTGGCTCCGATCAAATTATGCTAAATGGCTCAGGCCCCAGTCAAATGTCAGTACCGGTCCCTAGTAAATAGTGATAGAAGCTTCGGCCGCTTCACCCCCGAGGCAAAGGTGAAGTCATTTCCGCTGACCCGGGCCCCGGTCTGTCAGTAAGGAAGGCAGAATCCAACTCAAGTTCACCACGATCGGATAAGCGAATTAATAACGGCTGCTGTGAGTTTACTGTCCTTTGCCAGCAATGGGGAGGGTCGGGCAGATTGTCGCATGGAGCCTTCCGCCATAGGCGGGATAGCTCTGGACGATCTATCGTCGACTGCAGCCGTACAACATATTTTGGGGTTCCAGGAGTCGGAGTTCGGACATCGCCCATCCGATTCCGCAATGCTGATTTTCATTAGATGAAGAGTGATTACTAGAGAAACTTTTAATACTTTTCTTATTTTGATGAATATTTTTGATTCTCCACTAATTAAAGCAGCTGTATAACAAGCGCCAGCCCAGGAGTCGGCCTTGACTCACCCGAATCCGTAACCTGAAACTTTACCGAAGCGGAAATTCATCAACAATATCCGGGTAAATAACTGATATCCACACTGCTACGAAATTAAACCAACTTCAGCTTCAGTACGAAGGTACACCTTCGCTCCCACCAGTATGACATGCGGTGTGCTCGCACGTGACAAAAACAAAGCCATGAATGACACCAAAACAATAACAAGAGGAGTCTATTTTCCAATTGCAGGTCACTTGCTGGAGCAGGATTAGTAGTGACGTCATCCACGGCATTGCTTTGATCGTGGACAATAGATTCATCTCGCTTCATTTACACTGCGTAACTACAACTTGCATCATAGAAAAATAAAACACAAATAGACTAAAAATAAACAAGCTAATACATACAGTACCCGATGTATGTACACCAATTTCCGTTTGCCACGAGAATATTTTCCACATATAAGTTCCAAAACATAGACAAATATCTATGGATAACACATTAACATAGCTATATGTAAGGCACAACGCTAGCTCCATACTACAGAAAAACTGATGCCGATGAGCCACCGGGGACATCTCTCTTTCCAGTTCAATATAGTGACTGGGTACCATGAGTCGGCGGCACTGTTCATCACACACACCCAGCAGATGGACGTCCCACGACCTCTTCTACTACAGACATTGCCTGAGACAATTGTGTCACTGAGATCATACGCAATACTAATTATTGATCTTATTCTGAATATACCAAGTATGCTCGTAAGAGTTGAAATAGGTCTGCTGAATATCCTACTGAGTTGAATATCAACTAACGGAAAAGGGCTGAAGGTGAGCTGTGGACCCATCTGCGTAACAGGCTAATAGGTTCTGAAGACTATACCAGCATACTCCTATAGGCGTCATTATAGTGGCGATGGCACTACCAAACTATTGATTCTACAGGCCGGTAGACAATACTCAACATACGGTAGGTGGCGTGGGCACCATAGGTACCAGGACGGTACATATGGTGGACAGTATGGGGATATTACGATGGGTTCAGGAGAACCAGGAGCTGTGATAGACTTATGTAATAATTCAGAATTGAAGACGTTTGTATCCGTCCTCAGGAAGCCATTGGTTATGAAGCCTCTGACGTAATCATCATTGCCAGTCGATGCAGGCTGGTTGATATGCACAAAGGACAAGTTTGGCACTTCGGTCGTGAAAGAATACACCATTTTGAAGGTTATAGTATCGTGCTTCACGCAAATTTACAAAATTCCAAAAAGCGACAATAAACTATAGCCCGTGACAGGAAAATTATGCTTCCAACCGTACACGAGAAACGTGGCACCTACATGTGCGCACGCGTGTACCTAGCGTATGTTGAGTATTCTCTACTAGCCAGTAGAATCAATATTTTCGTAGTGCCATCGTCACTATGAGGGCACCTGTAGGAGTATGCTGATTTATATAGTCTCTTTTCAGAACTTTCAAGCCTAGCTGTTACGCAGACGGGTCCACCTTATTTCAACTCTTAGGAGTATAGCTACTTGGTATATTCAGCATATCATAATTAGTACTATATGTATGATCTCAGTGACAATTGACTCGGCCAATGTCTGTAGTAGAGAGAGGTCGTGGGACGTCCATCAACTAGGTGTGATGAACAACGACGCCGGCTCATGTTACTGCCGTCACTATATTAAACTTTTAGGGAGAGTGTGCAGCTTGCAGCGGCACACCGAGGCTACACTACACATACGCAGCTACAACGTGATACGAGGATGTGCAGCTCACATGACGTTGATGCCACCGTATCTACGCTACAGAGTTGAAATACATATAATTTTAAGACGACGAGTCAGCTGCCATTCCTCGCTTGAAGTTGCTCCTGCGAATGCTTGTATGGCCTCGGAATAATTGTTATCTCAGTCTTGAGCCGCAATTTCTGTAATGCTTAATACTTACAACAAATGAATGACAGCTCTGATGGTTCTAGAAGTGCATTGCCTGTAGGGTAACATGTCTAGTACCCGTCCACCAAGCTAGTAGTCGTCCACTTGGATTTAAAAAAATCCTGTGTGAAAACTAGTAGGTAGTACTAGAAAGCCGTACATACCGTAGGCTTAAACTGTAGGCTAAGTAGTACCCTTCAGTTTAAGCCAATTTACGGCTCTCTAGCACTGCTAGTTTTCACGCAGGAAGTTTTTAAAGCCAAGTGGACGGCTACTAGCATGGAGGACGGGTACTAGACATGTTACCCTAATGCCAATTACCTTCGATAAATGAATGACAACTCCTATAATTTTAGAGCCACATTGCCAGTATTGCTAATTACCTACAACAAATGAATGACAGCTCCCATAATTCTAGAACCAAATTGCCTGTATTGCTAATTACCTACAACAAATGAATGAATGACTGACTGACACCTCTCATAGTGCTGGAACTGGATTGCCTGTAATACTAATTACCTGCAATAAATGAACGAATGACAGCTTTTACAGTTCTAGAACGACATTGCCTGCAATACTAATTACCCAAGATAATTAAATGACGGCTCCTTTAGTCGTAGAACCGTATTGCCTGTAATGCAAATTGTATACAACAATACATAATAGCTCCTAACATTCTAGAACCATGGCGAAAAAGAAACAATCCGATTGCCCTCTTCATAGTAGGGTTTTCGACACAGGCCTATTTATGGAAGACATCAAATAGGGCACGAAAAACAGACAACTTACAGCGAATTGAAGTAGCAAGCGGCTTGACCGCGCTACACTAAGATTTTTACACAAGTCTCTACTTACCCATCGACATTAGAACGTGTTTTACTTTTTAGAATGTAAAACAAAGGTTGCTTCAGGAAGCCTGATCAGAGAGAGTTTTATGGTAGATACTATACAACGCTTATGCTGCCCTACGCCAAGGGATGCTTGTTGTTCTTAGTTCCCCAGCCGTATTGGCTGGTCAGTCATTCTACATTCACTTCAGCCACACTTGAGCCAGCATTCGTACTCCTAGCAACCCTTTCACCATCGGTCTGTTCTTCAGCCACCCACTTCTTCCATTTTACAATCAACCTCTTGTTTAACAACCTTCTTTGCCTGTTTCCGCTTCGCTACCCTCACCAAAACCGTCACACCCACTCTTGGCTCATTGTGATCAACTTCCTCCCCTAACTCCTCCGGAGGCTCGATCTTCACCGATCCCGCCGCCGGCCCCAATGGATCATCTGTTTCGGGAACGTTCTCGGTAGGTTCGGGCCGACCGCCATCTTTCTTCTTCCTGTTACGCGCGGTGCCCTGGACCCACATGCAATGCCGGATAACGTGTTGGGTGTAGTTGCTGCGGTTGCCCGTTCGGTAATTGCACTCGTTGCAGTACAGTAAGCCTTCTCCGGTGTGGACGGCCATGTGGGCCCGGTAGAGCTGCTTGTAGACGGTGTTGTACTCGCACACCGTGCAGTAGAACACGTTCTGCCCGGTGTGTTTGTTCACGTGGAGCTTAAAGTTGCTGCTGTTGTTGGTCTGCGGGAGGGAGACTGAGGTGAGTGCATGTTAAAAAAATAAAGCTGCTTGGAAAAAAAAAATAGACTGACTGAAATGTTTGCGACTATAAAGCAGAGGAAACTAATTGGAAAGAAGGAAAATCAAGGCAGAAAGGAAAGTTAACGACCATGAAGCAAAGAAGAAGCTAACTTGAAAGAACGGAAAGCTTTGCTACTATGAAGCAAAGGACGCTAACTGTAAATAAGGGAGCTCGAGTAGAAAGAAAACGCGAAAGCTCAAAGTTGCCACTGACGATGAAATAACGGGCTTGTACAGTCGAGGTATTGAAATACGACTCCGACTTCAGAGTGCGGACAGTTCACTCTAGACTCCTCCGGCCGAAAGAAATGTCCGACTTGGACTCTTTCCTCAAAATAGGCCAATTTTCTCTGACTCCTGATTATACTTTTTTTCCGTAATGCTTATAATTCCTGCTGTAATTCCAATAATTTCTGTTGTAATTCTAATAAAACTGACCCTACTTAATATTCCGCACTCATTCGATAACCATATCTCACAAACGAGTCTCTAAGTTTAAATATAAAATTATACCAGGAAGTGTCGCGAACAGTGGTAACCTGTAATGATCGGAAAAAGTCCGTGTTGCTCAATATATCTACATCCTTTCATACAAGTTGTTAATAAACAATGTCCTCTGCTATGTATATTGCTCAACGATGCATAGAAAAGCAAAACCCTTTGTCTGTAACGAATTAGCCGTGTACGATTTTCTCTGATCGCTGTTGTGTTGGGAAAACTGTACTCGAGGACTACCGTGACAAATACGATCTTCATGTCAAGGCTGCAGCACTGTACACACTTGTAGCTGCACATTTACTTTCTTTACTCCTAATCTACCAATGTAGTTATCGTGTGATCGAAGCTGAGTTTTACTACCCAACTCGTTCCATCGTTAGCTACTCAATAGATCGGTTCCTATACTATGCTGAAGTCAACACAAGTTGCTTAACTTGATGAAGTGTCTGAAGTTATAAACTCCCAAAGTTTATTGACGAAGTACTCAATTACCACGAGCTAACTCCCCACAACCGAGAAGTACCATACTTCGGTACGTCAAATGTTTATGTTCTCATCAGGCTAGCTATGTTGTGTCTATCGTGTCTGCCGATATCGCCGTCGAATTTGGATCGCCTAGGAAAGCATGGCATGCACCGAAGTTACCATGGTTACGTGGGGGTAATTAACCATCCAGCAAAATCTGATGGGTGGATTTAGTGCCAAAAATCACAGCTAAAGGGAAATTCGAACTATGGGCAGAAATATCAAGCCAAGTTTCATATCTAAGAGGAACTGTCTGGTCAAAATTATATAACGTAGGCGGGGTGAAAATAGAGGGAATTTTACATATGTTGTACGATTAAGGCAGTGTCGGTTGGAGAGCTAAGAGGGCAGTCGGTCTCCAATCTTGCTCGCCTAGTCTCTACTTTGCACACCTCGTAGAGTACATTAGCGACGTCATTGCCCCAGTTGCCACGATCACTGACCACATAGTATACGAAGTTCTATAAGCATGTCGCCTCTGTAGCCAACCCTGTCACAACAATCCAAAACACAAAACATGGGAATTAATTCCGAGTCGCCTAGCAAGCCTTTTCCGTAAAACTAGGATACCCTAATTCAGGACAGCATTACTCATCAGGTCTTAAAAAAACATAAACTACAATATCTACACGATATTATTTTTACCGAGTAGTTTAAGCCTCCATCTTCAGAACAGGGCGATCTAACACAGAAAGAAACAAGGGACATTAGTATACCGATAAAACTGCGAAACCCACGCACGAAGACGTTCCCGCACAGGATCAATGCGCATCGGAAAGAAGAGAATACAGTAACAGAGCAAATATATATACATATATATAAATCGGAAGGAAGTCAAGTGAGTACAAATTACTCATGTCCCGAAAGCCTAGCTACTGGCAACAGTAACCCATTAGGCCTCTCAGAAGGTCGTTGCTCCCCATATCATAGAACTGCTGAACCCAACTATAAGCTAACCCACTAAGTACAGGAACATTGAGTAGCCACTGTACGGAAAAAGAGATATCGCTTCTCGAAAGTGAGGCTGACTGTGCGGTGCTGCAGAAGCTATTTCATTTGTTATCCCATTACTTTTTCATACTTTGTTAGGATACTTTACTTGATTCTTTTACAATCAGTAATGATTGGTAAACCTATACATACTTCTAACCCTTGTATAGCTACCTACGTAACGAATTCACAAAAAATTTATAGACTTGAAGTAAAGGTAACAGCGTAAATCAACTATTACGACAATCTTTGGTTTCTAAAGAAGAGTAGAATGATTTCGCAATAGTTAGCAAAATAAACAGTCATGTTGTAGAAAAGAAGCTTCTCAAATTTGTGGTATCAGCGATTTTTTATGAAATGCCAAATAAACAGCTGAGTCTTTAATAAAAATTCTTTGGTATACGGGCTAAGGGTGAGTTGGACCAGTAGGCAGCCATGAAGTGATGTAGCCCTGGTAGTGATGAAGTGATGTAGCCCTGGCAGCACTATCGTCCCTCACGACGATTTCAAGTAAGCTTTCCTGCGCGCGCCACCACTAAAATAAACACTACCTAGGCAAACCTAGCCTAACCTCCTTACCTTACCTAACCCAATTTAACCTTTCTAACCTTACCTAACCTAACCCAACTTAAATCAGCGATACAGCGAGCAGCGCGGCGCATTAACTTGAACGCCGCTCACGCGCACACGATCTGCGTACACAAACACGCACACATTTCCGTCGTGAGAGACGATAGCGCACCCTAGCAGTAACGAAATGATGTAGCCCTGGCAGCAATGAAATGATGAAGCAGTGGCCGCCATGAAGAGATGTAGTATTGGCAGCTGTGAAGTGATCTAGCATTGGTAGCCGTGAAGGGATCTAGCATTGGTAGCTGTGAAGGGATCTAGCATTGGCAGCCTTAAATTAATCTGGCATTGGCAGCAGTGAAGAGATATAGTATAGGTAGCCATAGAGTGATTTGGGATTGGCGGCGTTGAACTGATAAAGTACTAGCAGCAGAGAAGTGATAAAGTATTATTGTTATTAAATTGCACCAGACTGGCGATATGGGAACGGGGAAACTCCATGAGGTTGACGAACACCACATAACCAGCCCAGCGAGTAAAGAAAAAAAGTAAGAGAAGATCCAAAATCACAGAATAGCTCTGTGTACAGATCGTTTACAGCTGCCAATACCCGCACCAGCAAAGCCAGAGCCGTCAAGACCATTCTAAACATCGACACACGATTGAAAAAACGAACGAGAATACTGGCCTGTATGGCATCGTAGCGGTTCCAAGGCAAACTCGTGAAGAGCACCAGTACCCCGAGTAGACCACACCCGAACAAATGGCTCCAGAGGAAAATCAGACAGTGGATGACTAGGGTAATTATATTTTATATACAAAAGGTAGACTCCACCAACTCTCCGACGATGCGCCAGATCACAAGGCACAACACCATCCATCATCAATGCACACCGGCGAACCACTCTGTCAAGCTAACATACATTACAATCGGCAGTAGAACACCAGACTACGAAGCAATGTATCAGAAGAGGGAGGGCATAGTAATTAAAGCAACAACGTGTTAATTCTACGGAGCCAAACACCCTCCAGGCACGCCTCATGCATGTGAGGCCACCGAACGAATGTGGGGCTCAAAGCCTCAAACATCAACTTTGGATCAAAATTGACATCCAAGATTACCAAGTCATCAACCGCAAAAATTAACACACCATCAATATGAGTGCAGGTAAAGAGGTCCTACTGTATGTGGCCTGGACGCACTATCGTCTCTCACGACGATTTGTGTGCGTGTTTGTGTACGCAGATCGTGTGCGCGTGAGCGCATTCAAGTTGGAGCGCCGCGTTGCTCGCTGTATCGCTGATAAAATTGGGTTAGGTTAGGTAAGGTTAGAAAGGTTAGGTTGGGTTAGGTATAGTTAGATTAGGTTAGAAGATTAGCTAGGGAGGTTAGGTAAGGGTAGGTTTAAGTTAGGCTAGGTTAGGTTTGCCTAGGTAGTGTTTATTTTAGTGGTGGCGCGCGCAGGAAAGCTTCAGTGAACGCTAAATCGTCGTGAGAGACGATAGTGCGGCCTGGACACAACCATGGTCTTGGTCTTGCCCGCATTTAGCCTATAAGCAGCCGCAAAGTGACATAGCTAGCAATAGCATTGGCAATTGTGAAGTGATATACGTAGTGTGGGCAACCATGAAGTGATGTAATGTAAGCCACCTTGAAATGATTAACTCTGACAACCATGAAATTATTGCACTGAGGCAACCATGTAATGATTCAAGTTAGGCAACCATGAAGTGATTCAAATTAGGCAACCATGAAGTGATGTAACGTACGCAACCACAAAGTGAAGTAAGGACATCAAGTGATTTACTAATTCGTAAGATAAATAAAAGAGCCAAGGTAACTGAAGTAATCATAGTAGATTAAAAAATCTCTTAAAAAAAATTCGTAAACGTATCGGGATCTAACTAAATTCAGTTGTGCACAGTGTGCATCATTTTACATAGGGTCAACCTATCGTATGTTGCACATGAGGGCCAGCGAGCATGCGAGGAGGAGTTGCCGAACAGGCAGCATCCTCACCAGTCTCTCTCATTCTTCTATAAGAGCTCATGTAGAGCAGTGCGGAGTGCCGGTATCTCTTACTGATTTTAGTGTTTTATCATTTGCTACTGACCATTTTGAACTTCGAATCTTGGAATCAATGTATATTTCTAAATTTAGACCGATTTTAAATGACCTAAACAGTGCCCATCCTCTGTATATTACCAATAGATAGGTTTCTCAACTGTGTACCTTTGATATTAGTTTTTCTTTTCAATTCAAGATTACTGATATTTGTCGTCCAATGTTTAGAAAATTGATGGTATTGGCCCTAATTTTTCTTGTATTCTTAGCTTTAGTGAGAGTACTGATGATGGGATACATCCCAAAACGTTTGCGAATTTTTTTCAATAGATTTTTTAATCTACTATGATTGCTTCAGTTACCTTGGCTCTTTTATTTATCTTACAAAGTAGAGTACCTACAGTACGCCTAGGCTGCGACGAGCCATGATATAGACTACCACGACATGCAGCTTTAGGTAGTTCCAGTGATTAAGGCTTCTATCAGCACCAAGGCGTCATTTTAATACCATTCAAAGGCAATAAAGATACCTTTATGTCAAAGTTAAATATTATGCATTTTTAGTTCATGACTACCAATAGAGTTTCGCTTATAGCATTACTGTGGCTTTAATTAAGCTTTTCAATATAAATGGGATTTCTTAACCTCCCCTTATCTTAATTGGGCTGAGCGTTACCAAAAGCTCTATATACATCTATTTCTGGGGTTATTGCTTCAAATCTGTCTATTGGGAAAAACTCAATTGTAAGTGATACTAAAGTGCGCCACACATATAGCATTAATGTGCCCATTATTTCTATGAAATTTTAATATTCCTAGCAATTGCAATGAACTGTCATTAGTATTCTTGATGACCATAGGTATTCTATTAACATGTTAACTGCGGCGTGCCCACATATGGGTCACTCAGGTCATCTTCCTACTGCGGGTGTCGTCCCGCAGAAGGATCTTAAGATCTTAAATCTTTGAACTCGCCTCCACAGAGTAGCACACAACCGCACAAGTCAAGGCTGCACCCAAACTAACGTGTCACGACTTGTAATCTCCAGCTATCTGCCTATCCCCGGTTTGTGGCTGCCGCAGTTAACGTGTTAATCGCCCGCTGAAGATATAACTATACCTACGGTAACTATAAATTTAGATTCCTGGTCTGTAACACATCTATTATGGCATGGTGAAAAACTTAATCTCTGTTTGAGGTCTCTAAGATGATCAGAACTGATTTTATCAACGCTTATGCAAATCAGCCTCAAGGCCTAAGTGCGAAAGGTCCGACTTCGGTCATGGTATTGTGAAGTCTATGCCAAACTCTACGCCCCCTGAAGGGAGAAAATGAGATGAAACGATATAAATTCAGAAAAAAATCGAACATGAAAACTTGAAATAATTCTCCGGCCTTTTGTTAGAACAAAACCGAGCGCCTGTACAAATAAAGCTAAATGCAGGGAAGGAAAATTTGACATGAAACAACATCCAAGACATGCGTACCTGATAGCTGCAGTGGGAGCAGTTGTACATGCCTCGCCCGGTGTGCACGATCATATGCCGGTTGAGGCTGCTGGACCAGAAGGATCGGAAGGGGCAGAATTCGCAGAGGAAGGGACGGTCTGGAGGTGCCTTGCCCTTCATGGATCTGTCCCTGATACGCCGCGGCCGTCCCTGAGAATCAAGTGTCTGGAAAGCATGTACAGGTAATTAGGTAAAGTCACCTCGAGTCCCCTGGGGCCAGTCCCAGTAGGAGGGCGGTCGAATTAACTTTGCCTTCACCCGCGCACCCTAAGAAGGAAACACCCTCACACTTGCGCGCCAGGCACTTGTATGTCAACTGGGCCCCTCCGAGAAGTGCATGGCTGCAGTCGACACCGAGAAACGAGTTCTCCAATAATCGACACGCATTTCAACAGTAATACTGTGCTTCACACTACCAGATTTTCAAAATTGTAGAATAAAGGCACAATTATTATTAATATTATTATCATCGGAGGGATTTCACGACCCAAATTGGATCAGTTGAGCGATGTTCAGCTCTACACTCTGGCGCCGGGTCACATCCCGTGACCTAAGGCTCAGAGCACTTAGAGAATGATATGCGCTGTTTCAAGCAGAGCGCTCTTCTGGAGGGTGCCTGAGTGGAGATGGTCGCACATCAGCTCTCGCAGGGTAGTTTTGAGATTCTTGAACATAGCCCTCAGAGCTCCTATGACCACTGGAACGACGTCCACCTTCATCTGTCAGTCTCTGGAGTTCCATGGCAAGGTCACGGTACTTTTCTTTTTTCTCCGCTTCCTCGTCCACGATACTGGAGTCGAAGGGGATTCAAATGCCTATCAGTTGGGCTGACTTCTCCTGTTTGTCTTTTACGATGATGTCCGGTGGGTTGGCGTGAAGTACTCTATCGGTTTCTATCCTCTTGTCCCAGTAGATCTGCACGGCTTCGTTTTCAACCAAGGGCGCGGGTTCGTGCTCGTACCACCTCTCACTGACCGGGAAGTTATGGATCCGCAGAAGGGTCAAGTGTAGGTGTCGGGCAACTTTATCGTGCCTGCGCTTGTACTCCTTTTGCGCCAGCACTTCGCATTCGCTTATGACGTGGTTGATGGTTTCATCCGAGCTCTTGCAGATTCTACAGGTACTAAGGACGTTTCTCTTGTCGATTTTCTTTTGGATATAGCTACCTGGTTCTGAGGGCTTGACTCTTGAGCTACCAGGATAGTGCCTTCTGTCTCCCGTTTCAGCTCACCCCTCAGGGGCCAGTTCCACGAGTCGGGGACTATTTTGTCCTGAACAGCCTCAAGGTATTGACCGGACATCTTCATGCTCTTCCACTTGTTAGTTCGCACGAGGCGTCGTCGCTCTTTGAATTGCTCAGCCGTTTCGGTCTCTTTCAGCAATTTCGCCTCGACTAAGCAGCGTGCCCACGGGTCGTCGCTCTCTCTGAAGTGTTGGGAGAGAGCGCGTTTCTTCGCTTCGACGCAGTCCTCGACGCAGATGAGGCCACGGCCCCCTCTCTTCTGTTGAGATAGATAGTCGGTCTACGCACGATCTTGGATGCAGTGCTCGACAGTTGGTCATGAGCTTCCTGGTCTTGATGTCCATGTCAGTTATTATTATTATTATCATACGAGGATCGTTCCAGAAGTAATGCCTACTATTTTCTAAGTCAAAAAGCTGAAGAACTACAAAGACGGAAATGACACTATTAAAACAAGCGGCCTCTTGTTCTCCAGAATTTACTCTCCTGTATACCTAGTCACCATCATTCTCAATGCACCTTTGTAAGCGATGAACGAGAGCCTTGATGAATCGGTCGTAATAGTCAGCACTTGCCGAAGGGGGTCCATTTTTTTACGGCTACGATGACGGCGTTGTTATCGGGTAAACGCTGCTCAAGAAATGCGACCTTCAAAGTTTCGAGCATGTGGAAGTCTGACAGTACCAGATAGGGATTATATGGTGGGTGAGACAGCAATGCCCAGCCGACCTTTATCACACATTCCACAGACTTCAAACTTGCTAGCGGCGTGGCGTTGTGTTTTCCTTTTTCTCTGGCCTCACAAGAGCAACTCGTGTCTTCAAATTGGTCAACATTTCAACGTAACGGTCAGCGTTGACAGTTGCCTCTGGTTCCAAGAAATCCAGGAAGATGACGCCCTTCCTGTCCCAGAAGACTGCGCACATCACTTTGCCTGTAGATGTCTGCGTCTTCAACTTCTCTGCTGGGAAGTGAGTGGTGCTATTCCATCGACTGACGTTTGGACTCAGTTTCCTAATTGTGACACCACGTCTCGTCACCATCGACGTTGCGGTCCAAGCATCCGTCACCTTCAGCTTCGTACCGATGCTTTGAGTCCGGACAGACATCCCGTCGGTGGTCCTAATGTTCCTCAGTGAGCATTTGTAGATCCCCCACCTACTACCACACACTTTGCTGGGTCGAAGGGATGACGTTATTGTTTCCAGTGCACTGACACCCACGTCCAACTCTATACGCATTTCACTCACCGTTACCAGCCGATCGGCGCGGATGAGTTGGTCGAGGCGCACTTTGTTTTCCGAGGAGGTGGCCATGCAGCACTGGGGTCAAACTCGCCATTCTGTGTACGTTCATCACTGTGCATGCGTTCAAGTAAGCTTTTTTGGTGCGTCACAACCACGAGAAGCACTACAATAAGCACTACCTAGTAGTAGTAGAAGCTTTTACTAGCGCTTCAGTGGCACACTGCCTATATCGCGCCGAACTATTCCTGTGCTTAACCACAGGCTAGGGTCGTGCGCCGACTAGGGCGCGTTTTAACCCTTAAATGCCTGATTTAATCATAGCACACCCGTAGAAATAACACTATTGGTATATGCTGCATATATGGCACGCTATGCATTTAAGGGTTAAATTGTCAATGAGTTTTGTCTCTGCTTTTCTGCCGGTGGGTCTCAGAGTGGTCAGGGCGCTACTAACAGGAAAAAGGCGCAACTTGAGCATCTCCAACCCCCGGGCGCGGCTAAACGCTGTCGCTCAGCTACGCCGCACAGGGGAAGGAAACGAAATACAGGAAAGTACAAGTCTAGCGGGAATAGGTCAGCCACCTCGATCGGCAGCCCACCTCACGAAACAGAAGGGGAAGTATTGAGAGCCTACCTAATTTTACAAAACTAACCTCGTCAGCAGGAACTGCGGCCAGATGCTACATCCCCTGCGGAGAAGGCACTCGGGACCCTTGGNNNACAAAACTAACCTCGTCAGCAGGAACTGCGGCCAGATGCTACATCCCCTGCGGAGAAGGCACTCGGGACCCTTGGGTGCGTGATGCCCAAACATATTGTGGCAGGGAAAGCCGATGAATGTTGATTGGTTCATTTTCTGCATGGGGAAAAGCAATAACGCATCTCTGCTACTGACGAACATGCCCGACAGGGGCTGCTTCCTAACATACGTACAGTGTCACTACGCCAATAGGCCTATCTCCATCAGGGAGATGAAACTTTCAGATCATAATTGGTTATATTCAGATGCCTCACCCATCCTTTGCTATGGGGCCAGGCAACCCCAGGGGGCCCGTGTAGGTTACCTCAGCCATTAGCTAGGCCTTCGGGACGTCTCTCTTTCGAGCCTACTTTACTTCCTTCCTAATTTCATACTCCTACTTACTCATGCATTATTCTGTTCATCCTCTTCTTTCCCGACTTGCTGTTCCCATGTGTGTTGATCTTGTGCGGGAACACCTTCGGGCATGGGTTCATCGTTCCTCTTAGCATACTGTATGTCCCTTTCTCTTTCCTCTGTGATATCGCCAAACTCGCCAAGCGCCATGTACGTTTGAGACGATTCTGTGTGCGCGTAGCCTATCACTGTGCGTGCGGCGTTCAATTTCGAGTACTGTGCTGCTCGCTGTATCACATATTAAGTTAGGTAAAGTCGGGTAGAGTAAAGTTAGGCAAGGTAACGTTAGGCAAGGTAACGTTAGGTAAGGTAACGTTAGGTAAGGTAATGTTAGGTGACGGTCCAGCCGCCTAAATTTGACGGTGCAGACAATTTGGTCCGTCCCATATCTACCTTACTTTTCATTAATAAAGTTTTCGAGAGAATAATGTACAGCCGTTTATTCAACTTCGCTACTACAAAGTCATTATTTAGTTCCTGTCAGTTCGGCTTCCGCAAGGGGCGATCTACAGACGATGCTATTCTTGAATTCTCACATAGCATATATGAAACCTTAGATTCTAGGAAGTATCTTTTGAGCGTCTTCTTAGATTTCTCTAAGGCATTCGATACGGTGAATCACGATATTCTACTGCGCAAACTCGATGTGCTGGGCGTTAGAGGAGTATCTCATGACTGGTTCCGATCTTATCTTAGTAATCGCTACCACTATGTTTCTGTAGAGGATGTGAACTCTTCCAAATTACCTGTTACCTCTGGAGTGTGCAATGATCAATACTCGGTCCCCTTTTGTTTCTATTTTATATAAATGATATGAGCAGAGCGTCAACTAATTTAAAATTTCTTCACTTCGAAGACGACACAACGGTATTCGCGAGTGGCAGCGATCTTGACTCGCTCATTAGCATGGTTAATCGAGAATTGGCCGGTGTTGACCTGTGGCTCTCCTGCAACCGTCTGTCTCTTAATGTATCAAAACAAACTACATGGTATTTTCCAACTTGTGCAAAATTTCAAATCATGTTTTAAAAATTCGCGGCAGTCCTATCGCCTTAGTTGATGAATTTAAAGTTTTAGGCATCACAATCGACAGTAAGCTAACGTTCCGATGCCACGCGCAGCAAGTTCAACATACTGTCTCGAAATCCAGTGGAGTGCTACGTAGGTTGTCTACTTTTATCCCTCCATTCGTGCTAAGTAAACTGCACTTCTCTATAATCTACCCTCACCTGGTGTACGGTGTGTGTCTGTGGGGCGGCGGTAGTCGCGAGGAGCTGGCGAGGCTGCAGCACCGCTGTGTGGCGCTGCTGGCCCCTCACCTGCCCCTATCTCTTACCTACCACACTAAAAGGCTCTTCACTATCGACCAAATCTATCAGTACTTCATTGCTATCAAAACTTTCCAGAACCTGCATCTAAGGCGAACTACCTTCTTTCATAACCAATTCTCTGAATTGCAAATTCTTCATCGTTATCCTACATGAGCTAAAAGTCACGAACTCCTAAATTCTCCCTTCTCCGCCACCACCAAAGGTCAGAAGTCATTTTATTTCAATTCTGTAGCAGTCTGGAATGCTCTGTCATGTTCGCTGCGAAACTTAACGACTATTCATTCTTTCAAAGTTGAACTGCGGTCATTTATCCTATCTCGGTAGCTCTGTCTGTCTCCTTTTACGAGTGGGCAGATTTTGGCCATCACAAAATCACGGGGAAGTCAGCTGCCATCATCAAGCCATGCAGACCTAACCTCTACGAATGATTACCAGGTGCGGACCTATACAGAAACCTCGCAGATAAGGAGTTCGTGGGACGGACCTGTTGGATGGCGCACCTGGCGGCTGGGTTCCAAATTATTTGTACCTGTATGGAGTACTAGTTTTATATGTCGGCATGGGACGTGGCCCATAGGGTGTGTAATTCGCTTAAAATGTGCTTTGCAGCTTTGCAAAGGGTTGTGCGTCGTTCGGAGGCTTGGGTCGCTCTATTCTTTAGTTAGGCCTTCCTTGAGTGTCACGTCTCGTGCCAGCCCTGCTTCTATCACTCTGTGCATCGTCGGCTGGGGGCGCTATCTTTGGTTGGGCCTTCCTGGTTACAGTGTGGCGGTGGGTCCTGACTTAGAATCTATGGAGCTCCCGATGGGATGATGAGTTTATGGACGTCACCCAGGAAATTCACCACTTTGTATTTTTTTAACTCTAGATACTTAGCTTGCTAATCCACCTTTTTTGCCCGGATAGTTCATGAGAACTAATGAGGAGCTTGAAAATTTTGTCATGAAGTACTTTTTTTCCTTATCTTACTTCACTAATGTATGTTCTGAATGCTTTCATTTGTATCAACAAAATTTTCAATAAATATTATTATTATTATTCTTTAGGCCGTATATCTTGGTAACCCGAACTAAATTCGGGTAAATTAGAAATATTCGGATTTAATGTCGGGTAGGTTAGGGGAGGCCGGGACTGTTTTTTTTTTTTTTTCATTTTAAAATTTCGGGTACCGTCACGTTTAGTCAATAGTGAGAAAGGGTTAGGTTACATTAGGTAAGGTTAGATTACGTTAGGTAAGGTAAGATTTAGGTTAGGTAACATTAGAAGGTTAGGTTAGGCTTGGTAGTGCTTCTCGTGGTTGTGGCGCGGCAAGAAAGCTTACTTGAAAGCACGCACCATGATGAACGTACATAGAATAGCGAGTTTGGCGCCAATACAATCCGCACATGTGGAGACGACTGAAATCTTCATTTTACGATTACGAGGTAAGTTTGAGTGGTCAACGCCTGAAACTTGAATCAAGGCGCCCAAGCCAGAGTATTTGTCGGAACTTTCGGACAAGTAAAGCCTCGAAGGCTTGATTTCGGTGCCCAGTCAAACGCGCCCAAAGTCGATCAGAGCCACGCCCAGTAGCCGAAATATCTCCGGGAAATGCGGAAAGGCAGACAGGAACTTCAGCTTCGTGACAAGTCAACACCGGCCATGTTGCAGGTACTAAAAACGGACAGATTATGTAGAGCAAACTGAACTCTTTATTTTGCAGAGTATTTATAAGTTTATTCAACCTTCATCTCTCCACAGCCGGAAGGTGTTCTTGGCTTATTATATTATAGCTTACATTAAAAATATCTTCTACATTCATTTCTTAGCAATATTAGTGCTATAAATTCACAACCTAATCTGCATGGCTTAGAGCCATAACATAGCTACCAAATGAGTTTACTGAATTGGCTCCTCAATAGTGCTACCTAACGATCACCCTCGCACGAGAAGCAAAATAAAATATAAGTATGTTTCTGCTAATATTACGGCTTGTTCAATTAAAGTCAGGTAAATGGAAAATGCAGTTATTGCTTCCCGAGGAAAGATCTACATGACTTGACACTATTTCACCTCATTGCCTAAATACGATTACATACAATATCATCCAATTGGCATGGCGGTACTATACAGCACAACCTCCAGTACAAACATGTAAATTTGAAATTATGTAATTACATCTCCTAATGTGATAGCTTTCATCAAGTGAATTATTATTTCCGCCAAAGGGCGATCCGCAGAAAGATGCAAGTCGGCCAAGAGGCGCAATTAGGAATATCCTATCCCGACATCGGCTCTCCTCTGCCATATAGTATAAGTTGTCTCAGTGCACTACTGCTGGCAGGAAAAAGGCGCAAAGAATAGAGAAAGACACTCGAGTGGACGGCCCCTTTCATTGCCTATCAGACGAGAGAGACTAGAGGTCTAAAGGTGCCACGCGTACGAGATCAGCTATCTCGTTCAACAGTCCACCTCACGGAACAGAAAGGGGGAAAATAGGTAGAGAACCTACGTAACTTTAGAAAACTAACCTTTTCAGCAAGAATTACAGCCAGCTGCAACATCCCCTGCGGAGAAGGCACTTAGGACAGCCGTCGAGAAGGCACTCAGGACAGTCTTTGGGTTTGTCCGTTCATCAATTGAAACTACCACAATATAGGAATAGAAAACCAATTCAACGCATGATGATAATAATAAGCTTATAACTGAAATACGAGCACGCAGTTTTGGAATATAACACATGGTTATATTCCATATTATATTGATGCACTCAAATGTAATTTGAATGGGAATTTGGGAGGTCACATACGCTCTTCTCAAGCCCCTTATAGTGCATAATTGCAGTACCTTAGTACAATCAATTCTTTATAAAGGATTTTAGACTGAGCAGTTGTCAGAGGTTCAGTGGATGTACTCATGACGTGACTTAAATTAGGTAATGCGGTAAGGTACACACCTAATGCGACACATTGGACCTTTTTTTAACCCCCTTATTCCATAACTAAACTTGAATATCACTGATCTCTAAATAGTTGGTCAAGGACTATTTGTCAGCAAAGTTCGATGAATCTACAAATTGTGTACGCGTTTAAGGGGAGGGGTGGGGGCACATAGACCCTTCTTAAGCCCTTTAGTCCGCAATTGCGGACAGGAAAAACTAAGAAGCACGAATTTTTAACATTGTCCCCAAACAGGAAATTTTGATAAAAGGTTTTGTGGATTTACTCGTAATGTGAATAAAGTTTACTGTTAGGGTGATTTTGCACTTTACCTACTTAAACCCTTTCTTAAGCCCCTAATTCCACAACTGATAAATGAAGAGTAAATTTTGGGGTTAACTGAACCCTTCTTTAGCCCCTTAGAACACAATTGCGGAACTTAAGAATTTGCAATCCTTTATTAGACCCCAAAATTTATTATTATTATTAGATTCAGTGTTTAACCAACCTAGACGCAGCGAAGCGATTCGAGAGTGAAGCTCAACCGAAAATAATATTACGCTTTTCATCAGTAGGAATATTTTATCTAGGCATTCTGCCGGAAAAACTCGGTTGGCTCAGTGCGTTACTATTGGTGAGAAAAAAGACGCAAATAAGAGAAAAAGACACTCGAGTGGACGGCCTTTTTGTGGCTTTCCACACGAGAGAGATCAGAGGTGTCCTGCGTACTAGGTCGGCTATCTCGATCGACAGCCCACCCCACGCGGAACAAAAAAGGAAAAGTAGAGAACCTACCCAACTTTACAAAACTAATCTCGTCAGCAGGAACTGCGGCCAGATGCAGCATCTCCTGCGGAGAAGGCACTCAGGACCCTTGGGTGCGTGATGCCCAAACATATTGTGGCAGGGAAAGGGCCCGCCACAATATCCCCCTGAGGGCACCCCAAAAACTGAACATTTTGGCATAGGTTTGGTAGATGTAGCTACTCAAGATATGTGAATTAAACCAAATTTTCTCGGCACTTTCGGTGGCGCCCTCTACCGTTAGTTCATTCCGAGGTCCCGTCTAAGGACTCTATCCATACCAGTGGTCAAACATTTCGTACGCGAGATGTGAAACAAATGTCTCCGGGCTCCTCGACTATTAGAAAATCACAGTCTCTGTGGCTCATCTTTGAAATAATCTTCTGGCTTCGATACAAGACGCGGCTAATCTCAATCAGTACACCAAACTAACTAATGGTGTCGCACCTTGAAAATTCCACATGGTTATACTTAACATTTGCTCAACGAACGCAGCAGTCACTCGCTCCTGACTAAAAATTTAAACTGGTGTGAAACTATCATTTCTTTCGTAAACATAAAATCTGATCAGATTTTGCTCACGTTTCAATAGTGTTCGCTTCAAGCTTAAACATTACTTCGCGCCGTATTTCTAATAGGTAGCTACATATATACTTATGGTTCTTCCCAAATGATAATTCTTTAAAAACTACTTTTAAAAAATGTTAAGCCAGCATCTTTCTCTGCCAAACTATGTTAACTGTATAATGTCTTCAATCCCAATCGGAAAAATATAGGCATTTATCAGGTACCTTTCACCATTTTCTCATAGGCAATCGATAAATGCCAATAAAATTCAGATTAGGAAGAAAGATTGGACACAGACTACACACGGGTGTAAATCCCATATCAGCTTATAAACAAACTATCTGAGGGTGCTGCACCCCCAATGTCTATAGGTACTCAGCACAGCATCCAGAAGAGACAATACCTATATTTTACTTGTATTAACACTTTGCTGGGACGTGCGCCGCACATGGTACATGCTCATAAACTGTAAAGATTTTTAGGAAATTATACTTCATCAAGTACCAAAGGATATAACTACTTTTTATACACTTGACACAATATAGTGAAAGATGATGGTGGTGGCATGCTTTAATGTCAAAACCTGTACATTTAAACACCCAAATATATATAAATCAAGTACCTATAAAGCTATGACTTTGATAGTCCCAAGGGCTCATGATACACAGAAAAATTATTGCCAATCAGAAGTAACGGCGTCACAGTCAAACGGTTAGATCAACACTAGTGCAGACCGTATTTCCAAATCTTATGCGTCTATTCCCAATTGCAAATTTATGGGCATTTATTCGATATTATCCGATACCGCTCACTATTTACTCGTAAGCAGTCTATAAATGCCTCAGTATAAATTTACGATTAGGTTCGAAAGTAGTGTATAATGACGCGAGATGCGTGTTTTTGAGGGTAGGTTCCCCTCGCGCCGCCGGGTCATCGCGCCGCCCCTTCCGGTTTCCCAGGCCCCGCCCACTCCCGGTTTGCGCCCCCCTTCAGGACCCCCGCTAAACCGGTAGTGCATTGGCCATTATAAACCGGAAGCTCACGGGCGAGGGGAGCCGCGAGGGTAGGTCACCCTCAAAAAGCGGCGGATTCGCGGCCTAATACACTACTTTCGAATTCCAAATTTCTTTATTTATTAGCATATGTACAATAAGAAAATGGTCAATCAATATGTCGGTGTAGCAAAAAATTACTTTAATTTATATATTTTTTTAATCATGAATGAGCACTTAACAGTCCAAGTGCAAGTCTACACCCCAAATGTGAATCATCTCTCTCGATAGTTTCAAGAATAAACACTTCAGAAGGCTGCGCCCCTAATATAGCCTATATGTTGGACATTGCATCGAGATGAGGAGAAAAAACGATTTTCTATGGGAGTCTCAGTTTGAAGAATTCTACGGTCCTTTCGGTCAAAAGTAAACAAAGGAGCTATATGGAGCTTCACAAATAAGCATGAACCACACGGGACTAACCTTGGATACGGCAGCACTCGGGAGGCCTGGTGTCGTAGACAGGGGTGCTCCTGCAGGAAGGAAGTTATCATTATTATAGCCTTTAGCTCGAGAACACATAAAGGTTTGGGAATCTCAGATTTTAGCGGACCAGGAGTCGGAGTCGGACGATAGCTTACCTACTGTGGTTAAACATCCCAAGTTGTTTCACCTTTTCACCTTTCTAATAGGAATATCACTATTCGAAATGTTGCACGTCGACCGCGCTAGGAAAAAGGATTAGAGTCGAAAGAATCGGACGATCGTTGGACCCAGGAGGCGGAGCGAAGTTAACCGACGCCGCAACTTATCATCATACATTAAGCCCCTCTAGACATAACTATTGTGATTCAAAGAAAAGAAAACGAAGAGACATGTACTGTGTCGACCGAAAGGTTGACCTATGCACAAAGGTGAGTGGATCAACGTGCAATGGACCACCAAGTCAAGCACGAAGATGAACAGAATAACGAATCATCAGTAGGAGTATGAAAACTGAAGGAAGCACAGTGAGCACGAAAGAAAGACGTCCCGAATGCCTAGCAAATGGCTAAAGTAACCTACAACAGCCCTTGGGGTCGCAGCTCCGAAGCCGCAACTCTGCTACACAAGGCATCTCTAAGTGCTGCTTCCGACATTGTGGTTCGCTAATACGAAGTCGTACGCTACTAAAAGAAAGAATGGTGGAAATTTTCGATCTAAATTAGAAGAGATATCCGACACTTTACTAGTCACTTGCCACGCCAGCTGACGTGACATTTTAGTCAATCTTTTGGTGGACACGCGGTTGTGCTTACACGGACATAGCCACGCATTCGGATGCTGAGTAAAGCGTACGAGCACCAAAAGGCTGGCATGTAAATTCCCAAGTAGAAAACAGACGCAATTTAGACGATGTAAAGAAGACACTACCCATTCTCGCAGTGGTGGAGACACAAAGTTTGGTCCGAAGTCTTAAGGCCCTATTCCACAGGCGGACATTTGTCCGGCAAACACGAGGCTTAGCCTGCCGGGCAGGCAGCACATTTTGTCCGCTGCCCGGTTCGCTGGCGCTCGAGATTTGCCCGCGGAACAACGAACATTATCATAACCAATAACATGTTTTTTACGGCCTTTTAACTCGTGTAAAGTAGCATTAGTAGCTACAGAGCTCTTGAAGACTTCATTCACTGTGCTGTCTCGTTCCAACCGAAAGTGTTGTACTTTCCGCTGTTCCAACGATGTGGCACTGGAAGTTTTCCCCGTACATCGTCGACTCGTGAAACAGCACCGTAATGCGGGCGTTTTTCGAGATTCGTGGGAACCCACAAGCACAGGCTCGTGCTGCAAATAGATGCTCGCTGATTGGATGAAGTCCAGCATATTTAACTGGGCCACAACGCAGCGATTTAATGCTTTTTATATAATCGTACGTATGAACATTTTCTTAGGCATAGCATTATATACACATGCGCAATTCCCAGGGGTCGTTCAGAAGGAACGGCATTGATGAAATGCAACAAGAGTGCGGGATAACTTGGAAATCGGATCGGAGATGTGAGACAAAAACGGGTTTCAGACTTAGCATCCCCAAGTACAACGAACGAACGCATCAACATATAGTTGGAAGATTCGTCACAAAATGCTCAGGCATTGGACGGTGTATTTTAATGCTAGTTATTTTAATAAGGTTCCGTGGTCACAGCAAATGTGCGCTAATAAACGAAAAGAGACATATACTATTTACAGTAGGTACATCGAGAGAAACTTAAAACCCAAGCACGGAGTGTTCCCACACAGGGTCAACGCACATAGCTACTACGACAAGAAGTCAGGAAAGAAAAAGGACAAAACAGTACGATCAGCAGGTAGGATAGGTGAATATAAGTAGAAGGAAACAAAATTGGACACGGAGATACAGTAGGCTACCGTCCAAAAAATAAGAAACTATTTTTCAAAATTTTATAACTTTGCTGCTTCTATTCATTACACATACCTCATCTTTCAATAATTAATAGTCCTTACGATGTTTATCAATGTGTGAAAATTTAAATCACGTGTAAAAGATGGGAATTTTATAAGTGAAAAGCTTCTACTTTGAAATTTGGAACGTCCAAAACTAAGGGACAAATACATTGGAGTGATATATTGAAGAAATATTTAAACAGAAATAGTGAAACTGTTGTGCACAATCAATATTTAGTAAATAGAACCTTGCTTTCAATCACAGCAGCACATCGTCGACTAAATGAAGGATAAAGGTCTTGACAATCTCTGACACTAATTTTAGACCATTCCTTTTGATGTTTCATCCACAAATCCTCAGAGTTAGTGGGATTTCTTGCCATAACTTCACTAAAAAGGTCTTCCAAAGAGTTTCTACAGGATCCAAGTCAGGACTTTGCGGTGGCCAATCCATAACTTCAGTCTTACTGGTCCAGGTAACTCATCGCAGTCTTCGCCTTGTGGCAGGGTGCATTATCCTGCATGAAGATAGCCTTATCCGCACATGAATTTGGGCTAATAGGTACAACATCATTTAGAATATTTCTACACACCTGAGCGTTCACACGGGTTTGCAAGCGAATGAAAGGCGTTGTCCCTTGACTTGAAAACATACCAAACACCATCACACTCAAGCCCCAAATTTCACAGTCTTTTTGTACACTTCACGCTTAATCCTTTTCCTGCATGACTCTTAACAAAGTTCTTATCATCATTTCCAAACAGACTGAATTGCTCTCGTTCCTGAAAAAACACTTAGGCCCAATTTTCATGTGGCCAGATTACATGCTTATTTACATACTCCATTATCTAACAAGTGGTTTCTTCTGTGAATTTCGAGCAAATGAGCTTACTTCTTCTAGTCGTCTGGAGACAGTCTGCTACCTGAATGACACACCTATTGTGTCATTCATTACCTTGTCTATTTCTGCTGAAGACTTGAAACAGTCCTTAGGTGCCACGCGCTGCATGAGCCTGTCCTCTCTAGCTGAAGTTTTGCGGGGTCTGTCGACTTTTTAGGAGTAACAATACAGCCAGTGTCATTATAAGACAACATAATTCTGCCCACAACACTTTTCGAAAGGTTTACCCGATCTAAAATCTCTGGAATAGTGCAGTTTTACTTTAGGAATTTAATAAAATCATGTCTTAAGGAGTTATCAACTTTTTGACGTGGTGCCATGAAGTTCACTGCTGCAATGTTTTCAAATATCCAGTAAAAAGCCTTTTCTTTGCTGAAAATGAAGCAGTTTGGATTAAGAGAGCAGTTTATTGTCTTTCTTCATATTTATCCCTTAGTTTTGGACGTTCCAAATTTCAAAATGAAAGTTTTTTACTCATAAATTTCTTATTATCTTCAACACCTGATTCAAATTTTCACATACATATTGATAAACATCTTAAGAACTATCAATTATCAAAAGATGAAGTATTTGCGATGAATAGAAGCAAAGTTATAAAATTTTGAAAATTTGTCCATTAGTTATGGACGGTGGTACTGTGGAGCTGCCGAAATCCTACCGTACCCTAAGGGACTCGACTCCCCGCTACATCGTATTCCAGGTGTATAAAATCAATATTTTATACGCCTGTTTTTCTCTCTCTCTTTCAACATTTTCCCGTAGCTACAATCAATCACTAGCACCGCTGCTGGAGTCTTAATACGTTTTTCCTTTATATTCTGTCTTTTCGCACCGGCCAAGCATCGCTAAAAATGGGAAGAAGGTTAGGAAGGACACACGAGTCTGTGGCAGCGAGCATGCAGGCCTGCATGTACGCGCCGTCCGTGCGCTGTAGTAACGGACCTGTGAATGCAGGGCTATTCGGGGGATAACTGCAATCGTTCATCGTAACTACTGTACTCAGTCAGATGTATGCAATTAAGATTTTATGCGTTGTTCCAGTATTCGCATTGTTTTTTTCTATTACATCATCTACTTGCGACTTAGCACCAGCCACAATTCCAGGTTCTAATATTTTCTTTTTTTTTCCTGACCACGACAAACCACCCTCAACCCGCTCCAAGTGCTTGGGTGTGAGGAAAGGCACTGGACTTAAAGTCCATGTCATGTCCGCAGGGGAATAATGGTTTTCCCATTAAGCACGACGGAATAGAAATTGCTTTCTTAGAAATTATTGTTCTTTGTATCAGAGAAGCTATATTCGTATGAATGAAAGACAAGGTTAAAGCTATAGCAACGAGAAATGAATGCTGATTTATTGGTTAAGAAATATTTCGCGAAGATTGATATTCATTTAATTTACTATACGCCCATAAAAGACATGATAGCTCAGTGCAGTAGGGATAATGCGACATTATATTACCATTGATACTCCTTTATGTAGTAGTAGTAGTAGTAGAAACCTTTACTAGCGCTTCATTGGCACACTGCCTATATCGCGCCGAACTATTCCTGTGTTTAGATGCAGGCTCGTGTGCCGCTAGGGCGCGGAATTCATCACATTTTATTTTTTATAAAGTACTAAAAGGAATTTTACATATAGCATATGCAATTCACCAATCACAAAGAAACGGGCAGAGCCGTAGTTGACGATAGCATTTATCGTATTGGATTAATCCTAGTTTATAGTAGAGGTTACATCTGGCAAGAAAAGTCTTGAGGGCATTTCTATCAAATTGACCTCGAGGTCCTTCAGAAAGCATTCCTCAGACGATGGAGTCGGTATCCCGACCATGTAGGTCCGGATAGCATTTCCTCCGCTCGTCGGAAAAAGTGGGACACTCGACCATCAAATATTAAATGCAAGACAGTGAGAGGTATGACGCAGTCATCACAGTAAGGTTGTGGACGGCCCATCCGCAGATAGTCGTGAGTGAGTCTCGTGTGCCCAATACGTAGGTGGCACAGTACGACGTCCATTCGGCGATCGTCACCATTTGACAAGTGCCACTGTCGGACGGTTTCTTAGATTGTTCGTAGTTTATTATTTCTCTGCTCTAGCAATTGGGATTGCCATAGCTCGCGCAGGTTTTGCTTGATTATTGGCTAATAGTCTCGGCAGGAGACTGCACGGTTTGCCGCGGGCAGATCCGAAAGGTCCACATGCCTCAACTCCTCGTCGGCGAGTTCATTGAACGCGACGTCAACATGACCACGCACCCAACAAATACACACTGACTTTCCATCCTCTTGTAGTTGTTGTATCGTATTTACTATTCGGGTGATGACGGGGTGGATGCTGGCGTATACTCGGATGGCTTGTACTACACTCGATGAGTCGGAGAATACTGTAAAGTTCCTTTCATCGCTGTCTCCAATGAGGAGCAACGCCGTGCGCACGCCAAACAACTCGGCAGTAAAGTCGAGGTCTCCGATAATAGCCGGCATGCTCTCAGTTTCACCAGTCGAAGTGGCTGCGCATCCAACTGTCTCCCATCTTAGAGCCATCAGTATAGATGTGGACAGAGTCGCGGGGTTGGTCTCTCACGTGCTCCGTGAAAAGTTTTTAGTAAGAGGGGATGCGATGCTTTCTTTTTTGGGTATTGCGTACCGGGCAAAAAGACGAAACTGGTATGCGCCAGGTTGGTTTGTCACGAAACAGGACCGGGGCCACATTGAATGGCTCGATTTCCGCTATGAAGGAGAGGGCTTCATACTATTTAAGTTCGTAGTCGTTGGAGGAGGGAAGTGTGTAAGGAAAGTCTGCTCTCTGACCGGTCTCAGCACACACTGTCCCAGGCCGGGGAGCGAGGGACTTGTTCTAAGCGGGCTAAGTACTGATAGGTAAGTTGCGCCCTGCGCTGTTGCAGGCAGGGTTCGCCACTCTCAGCGAGGAGACTTGGTATGGGTGACGTACGGAAGGCTCCGG
>LQNS02278139.1:10384366-10411971 GCA_001587735.2 Parhyale hawaiensis | reverse complement strand
AGTCGGAAGTCGGAGTCGGAAAATCTTGAGGGCCAGGAGTCGGAGTCGGAGTTGGAGTCGGAAATTCTTGAGGACCAGGAGTCGGAGTCGGAGTCGGACCTTGAACCATCCGACTCCGCAACCCTTGTCTCCAGGCTGTATCATATGCCTTATTAAGATCGAAGAAGACACAAATAGTGTGTCCCTTAGGTGTCTTGTTCTCTATGATGTGATTTTGTATACGCACGATGGCATCGGTGGGGCTACGGGACTGTCGAAACCAGTGCTGCATGTTGCAGAGGAGCTTGTTGGCTTCTAGATAGGTATTTCACCAGGCAAGTGTTCATAATTTTCTCCATAATTTTTCCGGGGCAGCTGGTCAGCGTAATAGGACGGTAGCTACTTGGTTCCGTGGGAGATTTATCTGGTTTATGAAAGCTAGTACAGTGGCGAGGCGCCCTGTCCCGGATAGTCGTGTGTTGTCCAAATTTTGTTATATGTATGTTGTCATGAGTGCTCGAACCGCTGAATGGTGCATGCGTTTTAGCTTCTTGTAGTGTACACTATCGGGGCCGGGACTTGTATTTTTGCATTGTGTGAGGGCGTTATAGACTTCTAATGCAGTTATTGTGTCGTTGTATGGCACCTCGTCGCGTTCGCGACGGGTAACTAAGTTCAGGGGGTCTCTTTCCAATCTTCTCTTTTTCGCCTGAAATGCTCGCGGGTAAGTCTCGCCACTGCTGACCTCGCTAAGATGTCGAGCCAAGCGGTCGGCGACACGGCCAGGTTACACAATCACCTCGCCATTCTCCTTTATAAAGAGGGCCGTGGTGTGGTTTTCCGGTCATCTTCTAAACACGTTGCCAGACCTTGCTCATTGGAGTACTGTATTACCGTTTAACGTAGTTCTATATTCCTTCCAAGAGGCTTTCCGGGCCTGGTGCAGGGTAAACTGTGCCTGCGCACGTGCGCGGCAATATGCTATTTCATTGGCCAGCCATCTATTTCGTTGGTAACGTCGGAGAAGTCGTTTTCTCTCCGCACATATTGACGAGCACTCGTAGTTCCGAATTCTAGGAGGAGCAGCTCCACCTCTGGATATGGGGAAGGCCCTCGAATGCAGCCCTCATCAGGGCTAATGTGAGGCGATCCACCATCTGGTCGACGGGTAGGTGTTCATCTAAATCCTCCATCTGGCTCAAGGCCTCGAAGGTAGCCCAATCGGCTCGCCGGAGGATACGGTATATCGTGGTGCTGCATCATGATGTTGAAGGTCCGGGAAACCGGTGAACACACAGTAGTGATCGCTCTCGTGGGTGTCCTCAGTCACTGTCCACTGGGCGTCAGGAAGGTCAGGTGTGCAGAGGGTAAGGTCTATCGAGAATGTAGTTCCTGTATGTAGGTATGTGAAAATGAGTATGTGCTTCAGTATTGAGTAGTCACAAATCGGTAGTTCTGAGCAAGCGCTCAACAATCAAGCCTCGCGCGTTATTATAGCATTATTACCCCATGTTGGGTGTTTCGCATTGAAATCGCCCAACAATAGGAAAGGGTGCGGCAACGGCGCCACTAGTCCAGTGATATCTGCTATGTGGATTACTTAGTTCGGAGAAATACACAGATTGCAGATAGTGGTGGCGGTTGTTTCCTAACTTGATTTACACGACCATGGCCAGAAAATGTGTGGTAAGTGGCACCCTTCGGCACAGAGACTGTTTTGGTGAGGATAGCGAGTCCCGTTCCAGGGACGGGATGCTGGGTAGGGGAAAGATATTCGGCAGTATAGTTCCGAGGCGAAAGAGGCTTAGTATAACAAAGCATGGTCTCCAGTAAACATACGCATATATGTTGGTACAGAACCATCAAACGGCTCAGGTTATCTTTGTTGGTTATGTGGCCTCTTATATTCCACTACAGTATTTCACTCATTTGCTGTTTCCAGTTCGAGCCTCTTCCTGCCGTGTTATGGAAGGAGTAGGGGCTGTCACGTGCGGTAATCACTGTCTGTATTGGGGAGTCGTCAATCTTCTTCCTCTCTCCATCGTTCCACGACCGCACCGTCACCGCAGGGGGCGAGGACTCCGTGAGATGCCTGGAGGACACGCCGCAGCCCGCGGGCAAAGAGGCTCGTCCCCGGGTCCTGGGAGGACGTACGCCACTCGCTCGAACGATGCTGTCGGTCGGAGTCTCGTCGCGCTCCGGCTGCATGTGACGTTGCTTGTCCCGTGTGGGCCCGAGACGTTCCACGGAAATCCAGTTGTTTTTTCAGAATGTTAGAAGGTACAAAATTTGTTGTGGGGGATGAATCACTGCTCCGAAAGAGCTTCCGCGGGAGCGCTCCATCGTTTTTACCAGCTGTAAAAGTCTTTGGTCGTACTCCCTTATACGAAACACGATAAGTTTTGATCTAAGAAAATAGTTGGACATGTTATTGTTGTAAATAAATCATAGAAGTTACTGGCCGGAAAATTTCATTGTTCTATATTTCTACCGAAATGAAGTTATTCTGTATTAAAGTTAGACTAGCGAAATTACTGGGTAATAGGGAACATGCAGTTACGAGTAACATCTATGAGAGAATAGCTCTTGCTGACATAACGCAGTGTTCTGCAAAGTATTCCAGTGTTTATTGAAATTTAAAAAATACTTGCTGAACGGTTTATGCAATTTTCTTCGATAGCAAGTTACTGTAGCATATCTGAGAAAACGTAGACATAGTATATTCGATGAATATTTAATTAGTATTCGGCCCTGCTTCCAAATTAAGATTGTCCATTAATAACGCTAATGTAGCTAGGAATTATATCGAATGTACAGTATTGAAATAAGGGCAAGGACTTAGATTTTTCCTGCTATTCATTATTATCAAGTGAATAGGCTACCTTTGATATTGTTGTGTATATTCGGTGAATACCAAATTGTATTCAGTCAGGTTTCCGAACTAACTAGATTCAGTATTAATAATACTAAAGTAACAAGGTAATAGATGGCGAATGCACTTGAATGCGGGAAATGGTTAGAATTTATCCCCATGCTATTCATTATCAACAAGTGAATATGTACTTTCGTTCATGCTTCGAAACTTACTAGTTTAAGAGTTAATAATATTAATGTAGCAAGGATATATACCGAATGTATTTCAATATGAGCAATTGTTGAGATTCTTCCCTGCTACGTATTCATTATAACATGTGCGTATTTTTCATATGGTTGTTGTGCGTATATTAGGCAATGCGACGGGGCAGCGCTGAACAAGATAACAGAACTGTGTCTGGTGAAAGTAACTGAGGGTTAAGAGATTTTTACTTGAGATTTAGATAGTTGTTCAGTACTTATATTGCAAATATTCGGTATACGAGAAACACAGCGCATGGAAAATGGCGCATGAGAGACGTAGAGACGCTGTTAAGTCAGAGCTGAAGGAGCAACCACGTGATTCCGTGAACCAATCGAAACGAACTTCGAGGGCCGGGTTGGATAACACGTTACGATTGGAGCTCCCAGGCAAACAAGGGACTGCCGGCCGGTACAGCGGCGGCGGCCTGCTGGGTGAGGGTATATAATAGGGACAGTTTTGGATGGAGAAGACGTCTTCGGAAGGCCAACACCCTATAACTTCTAACTCTCCTCGTGTAAGCTGCAGCTCTTCGGAAATTATTATTCCGTATCCTACCCCCCATACATGGTTGAGTTGACTATTTCTCAAACTTTTCACTCTCCTCGTGTAAGTTGTAGCTCTGCAGGGATTAATTCCCGTATCCAACCCATACATGGTTGAGGTTTGTGTTTACCACAAATTATATCCAGAGAAAGAAGGTTGAAGAGACAGAGAAACAAGATTTTACTACGAAACCCTTGGATCCTACCAGGAAGTTTGAAGCAAATTTTATATAGCTGAAATAAACCTTTTGTACAGACCGGTCACTTCCTCCGTGGTGGGAAAATGAATAATATTTTAATGATAGGCTGAGACCTCTTGACTCTTTAGATGAGTTTTGCAAAAATGACCGGGTAATTATTTGAACGGATTGTAGATATCTTATCTTTTGTAGATAAGATAGACGACTGAAACCAAGCAATTGCCGTCAGGGAGGTATAAAACAATGAGGAGAGTTTCTTTTGGGTGGTTTAAAGAATATCTATAAGTCTGATCTTTACAATTCAGAAATAGGGTTAAGTTGTTTAAGTCCTGAGTCGAGACATTTATCGTAGAGCAGTCGCTGTGAAATTATTATAGAACTGTCGCGTGTTTCTTGCCATGCCATTTTTAACAATGAATAGCATAGCATTACTGAGTTTTCTTTTCCCTCTAATTACTCGTTGTTGAGCAGTAGTTAATATATTGAGAGAAGACCCTCGGTGTCACGCTACCAGTATTATAAGAAGGGCAAGAAAAATTACTCACAAATAAATAAAAGAAAAAACAAGAAACAGGAAAAATCCCGAAAAGAAAAGAGCAGATAAATATTTTATACACAGGAACCAAACATAACATCTCCACTTTTCTAATACCGAGAGGAGAAAAAACGTACACATATACATCACTTTTTCTTAGACGTACCTACCGTGGATAGGAACTTAACTCAGCCTTCTAACCGCAGGGTGGCGGGGTCGGATAAGTTAAGTCCGACTCTGACTCCTGACTAGTATCTGATATTCCGACTCCTTGGACCACAAAAACGAGAGACTCTTATCAACTCTCATTTTTCTCGTCAAAAAAGCCTCTTTGTTGGAGGCAGTTTCCGAAAACTACTCTGGAATACCAAAATTTATCGACTCCCACTACGTAATGCCCTTTTACAGGGCAAATAAAACAGCGGCGACGCCAAGAACTTTGCACTGGAGAGGGGGGGGAGGATCTGCAAGGAACTAAGATAAAATGGGGTGTGGCCTCGCACATTATTGGGCTGATGGGGGGGGGCCTCCAGCGCCCCATATCTCTACTTACTGCCATCACCGAGCTGAAACCCCTATTTGTTTAGGGAGGTTCCCATGCGTAATGCGCCATTTAACTTAGCCTCCCAGAGACAAATATGATGCTACACGAGAAGAAAAGGGGTTACGAGTAGGTACCTATACCAATAGAAAAGTATATATGAGCCATGCACGGTGTCTACGAACGATCAACGTACCGTACATGGGAACAGCAAGACGGTATACTATACCACTTGTTCATTCCTCTGTCAGATCGTCTACACGCGGAAACGGATGTTTATACTAGTACTCACTTAAGCTAAATAACAAACAATTGAAGGGCTCAGGTGTTCTTTCATGTAAGTCAACTCACCTCCACACTTCAAATTCACGGCGAAATTGCTCCCAATATCATCAAGAATTCCTCCCTTATGAACTCGGAGGTGATTTATGAGACCAATCTTGGAGTTGGCACTGAAATCGCAGATGAGGCAGTGAAACTTCGGGTCCTGCTGGTGCAGCGCTACGTGGCTGCGCAAGACTTCCCTGCAGTCGGTTGTGAACTGGCACAGAGGACACATGTGCTGCCCGCTGCTCCGGTCATGTTGCAGCAGGTGTCTCCTGAAGCTCACTTTCCAGAGGGTTGCAAAAGCGCACAATGGACACTGGAACTGCTTACTATTCTCTTGAGCAGCTGTGTTTTTGCCTAGGAAAGCTTCACAGAACTTTCTGGTTTGGGTAGGAGCAAGGTGAACTTTACCTTTGCCGGCTGTACAATGCTCATTGGCTCGGCAATGGTCAGCTTTCAACATACTGTTTTGGTTGCACTTGCTGTTCTCACTGCCAATGGCTTTGGTTCGTCTAAAGCGAGAGACAGATTTGTTCGGGCTCGCACACTTATTAGTACACTTCCTTTTCATAATTTGGCGATTATGCACAATGCAGCGAACAGAAGAGGGTTCCTCTTTGGAAGTAACTTCAACTTTAGGGAATGCCAACGATGCAACCGTCGTAGGAAAAGATGCAGGTTTATTGCTTACACAATTCACCTCCTTAGATGAGGTTCTTCCACTTACTGGAACAGGATCTAAGGCGGTAAAGGTCTTCCTGGTTCGTAAATTTCGAGTAACTATGCCAGGTTCAACATAGACTTTTTCTCCTTTAGAATGAACTTCTCTCTTAGGATATGTCCGAGGCACAACAGTCACTGGCCGAGAAGATATTAGGCCAGTGCTTACACAATTCACCTTCTTAAATGAGGTTGTTGCATCTGTTGAAGCGTGGTTCATAGCTGCAGCAGCGCTTCTCGTTTGCATATTTCGGGTACATCTACGAGAAACCGTTTCGGGATGATCATTCCCGGCTTGATGCTCAGTCCTTTGACTTCTGCATGACGGAATTGGATTCAACTGCGCATCTTCACCTGATATTTGTTCCAGTTCTCTTTTCGCATGGGTTTCACTAGACACTGGATCTGGTTTTCCATTAGAATAGAACTCATCACATGCTGGCAGATTTCCCCTAGCATGATCTTTCCCTGATATCGGTTCTATTTGTCTCTTAGCAGACTCTCTCTCAGCCACTGCTTCTAGTTGTTCCTTAGTATGGTCTATACCAGACACAGAATCTAGTTTTTCCCTCACAAGGACTTCACCAGATACTAGTTTTTCCTCACCATTACCTTCATGAGATACCAAAGGTAGTTGTCCTTTGATAAGAGTACCTGTGTCTACTCCAACATGGGAGGCAGGGCCGTCACGCTCCCGTGGCACGGCGATGGAGTGAACTTCTTCCCTGTAGTGCTTACTTAGGTGGACGTTCATCCGGAGCTGGTCGCCAGTTTTGTAGGGACAGTAGAGGCACTTCATCTGTGGTACGCCCGTGTGCCTGGTGACGTGACTCTCATAAAGAGCTCTGCTGGTGCAGGAGAAGGAACAGTGTTGGCAGGCATAGAAGCCCTCAATGCTGTCATCAGAGCTGTTGAGATCCGTGCTATTAACAGCGGGAATGTTTGATGCATCTATAGCAGGTGCTGTGCTTGGTCCAACAGTGGGAATTATATTGGAATCAACAACAGGAGTTGTATTCGTGCCCATAGCAGGAATGGTATTAGCATCAACAGAAGGTATGGTACTGGCATCAACAGCTGGAACTGTATCTGTGCCGACAGCAGGAATTACATTCGTGCCAATAGCAGGAATTACATTTGTGCTAACAGTTGAAATTGTAGTAATGCCAGAAGCAGTAATATAATTTACATCAACACTAGAAATTTTATTTATGCCAAGAGCGGATATTGCGTTTGTGCCAGCAGTGGGAATTTCATTTGTCCCAGTAGTGGGACTTTGATTTGCCCGAGCAGAGGGAATTTCATTTGTCCCAGCAGTGGGAATTTCATTTGTGCCAGCAGTGGGAATTTCATTTGTGCCAGCAGTGGGACTTTCATTTGTGCCAGCAGTGGGACTTTCATTTGTGCCAGCAGTGGGAATTTCATTTGTGCCAGCAGTGGGAATTTCATTTGTGCCAGCAGTAGGAACTATAGTAGTGGCAGTAGGAAGTGAATTTGTGCCGAAGGCCAGAATTTCATCTGTGCCAATAGCACCAATTGTATCTGTGCTAACAAATCTATTTGCAACAGGAATAGAAATTGCATATGTTTCAGTAACAGGAACTGCATCTACATCCATAGCTGGAATGGAAGTTGTATCAGTAGCCGGAAATATGCTTGCATTTGGTGTAGATGAGCCAATTCTATACAGAAAAGCTTCTCCTTCTTCCGGACTGAAGGAATTGCTCTCAACATCTTCAAGTTCCGAGCTGTGTACAGTGTTGTACAGAAGCCCTGATGGTAACACGCGATTAGGCTTTCGGTTTTCTTCCAGTTCCAGAATTTCAGGGCATTGTGCAGTTTTGTATATATTCTCTGATGCCAATGCATGGTTTGTATTTCTGTTTAACATTTCTTTTTCAATATAGAATTCAGCTTTCAAGTGATCAGTTCTAGGCATAAGAGTGATGCCATCAGGTACCATTACATTGGGAGGGTCATCCATATGACCAATGCACACGAAAGTACTTCCACAAGAGCAAAACTCTGGAGTCAAGTTCGTGTCTGCGCAGCCTGAAGACTCTGAGAATGGATCACAACTGCTTCTCAGAGGAGCACTATTGTGACAAGTGCACACAGAAACATTACTGCAATGACAATATTGTTCAGTAATATCCCCAAGTTCAGAGCGATAAGAAGACTCAAAACCATCATTGGAATTACTTCTCAATTCTGACGCATCGTCCTGGGATAGTAAGCTCGATGAAACACCAATATGGCCGCTACATCCAGCCGTACCGTAGCACCCACACTGTTCTACAGTAATATTTTTGATTTCTGTACCGCCAGGAGACTCATAGAACTGGTTATAGTCACTTGTGGATGGGACACCACTATGGCAACTACCTACAGAAAGGTTGTTGCACATACACTGTTCTTGAGTAATGTTCTTAATGTCTGTGCTGCTGGAAGACTCGTAAAATTGGTCAGAATTACTTCTCTCTTGGGGACCAATGTGGCCAGCACCTTCAAGGAGACTGCGACAGGTGTAATGCTCTTGAATATTCTTATATTTGGCGTCCTCAGGAGCTAGAGCAGACATGAGAGAATTGTTTCTGCAATAAGCGTCATCACGGCCTAAGCATACAAGACTATGAGAACCTGAGCCAAACTCTTGAGCCATCCCTTTCACTTCTGCAAATCCAGGCAATGCAGGGACAGTAGCAGATGCAAGAGGATTATATACAGAGCTGAAATTCATGTGGGGAAGTTTCACTGAAGTGAAATTATTGTTTGCATCACTAACAGTCCTGTTCTTTCTATGGGCTTGAGCACAGTTATTGAAATCTGAATAGTTCGTAACATGGGATGAGAATGGACCATGAGGATAGTCAGAGAGGTAAGAACCGCTAGGATTGCTTTGATAGTTATCACCATTAACAATGGCATTACTGGTATCCATATTCTCGACGAGATGATAATCAGGCATTGAGTTGACAGAGTCTGGGTAATCCAAAGTCTGGACATTAGAGAGGCCTTGTGAAATGATAGCACCAGTGGGAAAGCTAGGACTTTCCTCAAGATTAACATAAGGAACATTGGAAATCTGGACATTTGAGTGACCAGGTGCATGGATAGCAGCACCAGAATCAAAATGACTCTCGTCATGGTGAGCAAAATCAGGGTTCACTGTCTCGATAGTCAAAGGACCATGAGCATGATTAGCCGAGTTAGAAATTTCACACAGACTTGGCTCCTGTTGAGCAGAGGTAGAATATTCCTGGGTGTTGTAAACTGCCCCAGGAGGGTGGGTGCTTGAGGCAACAGCTGCAGATTTGTGGGGTCGTAATTGGCTATCCTGCCCTTTGCAGCTCAATTCAGCGGCCTTTGCTTCTTCAGTGCAAGAGTCACCACAGCTATTGCTAATTGTGTCTTGTCCATGGTCCTGCTTCAAGTAGCTCTCTTTGACTGTCTTTCTATCCTCAGTGCAACTGTCATGGTGGTAGCCGACCATCCCATATGTATTGTTGCTCTCTTGGTAGCTCACTTGGGCCGCCTCTGCCTCCTGAAGGTAGCCATCACCGAATCTGGTGGTCTGCGAGGCACTGTATTGCTCTTTGTCTGCCACCCTCACCTCCCCAGGCCCATAACCACAGTACGGCCCAGAGGTGACGGGCTCAACACAAGGAACTATACCATTTTCTTCAACCAGGCAGAGATCTTCAGAGCAATCCTCAACTTTAATGTCAGGGAAAGATTGAGCAGAGTTGTTTGGGCTTAGGGGATGATTATCCAAAAAGTGATATGCCATCTGTGAGGCAAAGGATGAGGAGAATGTGCACAAATGACACTTGTATGAATCCATTGTTGCAGTTCATTTCCCTCTCAGAAGGGGCAGTAAGTAGAGCACGGTGCAAGACTTCACTGTGAAGATAACAAATTTCAATGTAGTTTGAGTCTTTATGCTGAGATAACTGCCATTAGCTATACAGTTAGCATTTACCAAGAAACGCACAATATACTGGTACAGCTTCTTAATAACACATATTCCTTATACAGTTGCGAGCATAATTAAGGGACAAAAATGAAAAATTTCATATCTCAAAAACTGTAAAAGGTGCTGAAATTTAAACACAAAAGAGGTAGCCTATTGGGATACCTAATAATATGCTATGAATTTATTATGATCTGAAGGATAAGAAAGAAGTTATGTATATTTAACTTATAATAATGAATTTAGTGTTAGCAGAATTAAGGGACACTTGACAAAAAACGAAACAAAACAACAAATTAAACGAAAACCTTCATCCTCAATCAATATTTTATGAATGATCCTTTATGTTTGATGACTTCAATACATCTTTGAGGGCAAGATTCAATTAAATTGCAGCATCGTTCAATATCGATCCTGCCCCATTCCTCTTGAAGCTTTGTCCACAAATCCTCAGTGTTTGTTGGATTTCGAGCCATGACTTTCTCACCCCAAGACTTTCCACAGGTTCTCTATGGGGTTGAGGTCAGGACTTTGAGCAGGCCAGTCAAGAGTCTCCACTCCTTCCTCATCAAGAAACCTCAACACACTTTTGGCTTTGTGGCAGGGTGCGTTGTCCTGCATGAAAATGGGGCCGTCAGTGTCAGAATTGCTTAAGATTGGCAAAACATGATCTGACAAGGGCTTCTTATACACAGCAGCATTGACACGCGTATTTAGACGGACGAGAGGAGTAGTACCCTTTGCAGAAAACATTCCGAATGCCATAACACTACCGCCTCCAAATTTAACAGTTTTCTTTGTGCATCTTGAATCGTATTTCTCACCTGTTTGACGTCTGACATATGTAGTTACTTCCATCATTCCTGAACAAGTTGAACTTGCTTTCATCACTAAAGAAAACTTTAGACCACCATTCTTGAGGACTGTTGACGTGTTTGTTGCAAACTTCAACCTTCCAACTTTGTTCTTCTTACTGATTAGCGGTTTCTTTTGAGGCCGACGTGCACGACGACCAATCTCATTCAGTCGCCGTGATACAGTGAATCTGGAGATGTTTTCGTCTTTAGTATCATTCATTTGCCTAGAAATAGAAGAGGCAGTAGCAAAACGGTCCTTTAATGGTGTGCATTGGATGATCCTATCCAGCCTAGCAGAAGTTTTTCTGGGCCTCCTACGTTTCCGAACACTCGAAGCACGTCCAAGATCTTCATAATCTTTCACAATTCTTCCAACAATAGGTACTCTTTGAACGATTTACCTGTTCTGCGATTGGCCTGATGCTGAGATTTTGTTTGTGTAAAGTAACAATTTTCATGCGTAAATATTTATCAACTTTTTCCCGGGTAGCCATGCTTGCAATACTTGCAATGTTTACATGTGACGTAGGCAGTTTTCTTCTACGTTGGAAACGCAAGAAAATGGGGTTACTGAAGATTTAAATTACAATATTTGAAAAGTGTCTCTTTATACTGCTCACACTAAATTCATAATTATAAGTTAAATACCTATACATAACTTTTTTATTTATCCTTCCGATCGTAATAAATTCTTAGCATATCATAAGGTATCACAATAGGTACCTCTTTTGTGTTAAAATTTCAGCGTTGAACCTTTTACAGTTTTTGAGATAAGAAATTTTTTATTTTTGTCCCTTAATTATGCTCGCAACTGTATATACAGGGAAATCTGAGTGATGGTACAAAAAGTCACAAAGCTACTGTATACATAACATAAATACAACAGTTGACCAAGTAATAGGTACCGGTATTCATAATGGTGAAAATCTGAATGGTGAATACGAAAAGTCATAAAAGCCAACAGTTGATGAAACTACAATTGGCTAGCTATTTTCTTATTGCTGGAAATCTGAGTGATGTAAGTGAAAAGTTTCAAAATGTTGCTTGGGCCAACAGCATATTAACAGTCATGGTTTCTTACAGCTAAATCGAACCTGATGGAAGAAATATAAAAGCATAGGCCTATATATAATATAGGCCTATGGTTTCTTAAACAAGAGAGCTGACAAATGAGGCAAAAGAGAAGTCATTCTATAACATGAATTGATATTCTTAGCACTATGCAGAAGTAAGATTAACCTAACAGACCATAGCTAGATGCAAGGTAACACCTTAGTCTTAAGGCCAACATGGATATAATTAGCTTTATTGAATACTCATGGAGAAATTAGCCTAAAATTCTACATAGTAAACTAGATACTTTAAGGTTGGGCTATTTCATCACCCTGGGGGGATAATTTCGCCATGTGGCAAAGTTGTCCGTTTTTTAGTCATTGCGGCAAGTTTTAAAAGCAGAAAAATGGTACAAGCTCCATTTCAAACGTGACAATTGTCTTCAATTCGAAACAAAAAACAAGCCCCTAAGACCAATAATAAATAGTCAGTTGGACGTTGAAGTTAAGTATAGTAACAACTTTGACGTCTAACTTTCTCTATAATATTCATCTGAGGGGCTAGTTTTTTGTCTCAAATAGAAGACAATTCTGTGACCTTTGAAATGGACCTTGTAGCATTTTAGCGCTGATTAAAATTTTGACCGCAATACTAAAAAATCTCACAACTTTGCCATGTAGCGAAATTACCCGAGGTGACAAAACAGCCCAACCTTACAGTAGCTATGACAGTGTGAAATGGAATGCCAGGGAATGTGTAGCAGCTACTATGTCGAGATACACCTACAGGGAACCCTAACAGGGATTCCAACTCAGGTAATCAAATGTCCAACTCTAACTCCTGGTACTACCCCAAATATGTGTCTGGCTTCAGGCAAGTCTGACTCTTAAAACAAAATAAATTTCATCTAGACTTTTTTTTATTAATGAGTAAATGATTTTTAGTAGGCTACCTAGTTAAGACACTGAACATCACATTGTGTTAATCTAAAATAATATCAAGGGTTTAAATATCTTGAACAAAGTATGGTAGCTATTTGCATGGGCTTGATGACCTTATAGAGAGAGCTTGGCGATGCATTTGTATAGCTATTTCTTTATATTTTTCAATATTCCTGTCAACTTTTTGCTTATAAATGAATTGATTACACCACTAGCTGTAGAAACACTCAAAAGAAAAACTAATGAATTTGCCAATCCAGTCAGTAACTACCCTCTGCAGTCCAGCCTCAGCATGCTTTGCATACCGTACTGCAATTACCTACTGTAGGGTAACTACATTATCTTGTTACAGAAACTGCCACAGATGCCTAGATGCAGGGTATGGCCCAACTCTTCCAGATCTTTCACAGCTGTTAAGACACTTTTCAAGTTATCCAGAATTCATTTGGAAGATAAAAATGATCAAAAGAGGCAGGCCAATGAAACTTATTCAACTAGTTATATTTTACTCCGCAATATAAAATCATTAGCAATATAGGCTATCATGGTCAATGACCTACTTCCCAATCAGAACTGCACAGCATAAAAATCTCTAGGATTGTTACTTCTAACAGTGACGGTTACCAAGGCTGCAGAGGCAATTTTTTTCCCAGTCAAGAGCAGGTTTTTTGCAAAGTCAAATAAATGCTTCTAGCTGAGAATTTATCCCAGCTACCTATATATTTCTAACCATGGCATGTGCCACAATTGGCAACAAAGCATAGAAGAGCCCCAAATTGGTACCTACCACAAATATTGCATGTTTTATGAGCAGTTGCAGCTCGATTTTGCATCTGAGTGGAGGGCTGGAGGCCACACTGCGCCTGACAGGCCAATTCTGTATGTAGCTACTTGAAATGGACTAGTCTTACACCTGACACAGTAAAATACAAGTCTCTGCTAATTTCTGCTGATTATGCACTAAAACCAAATCAATAGCTCCAGTAGTCACCAATTAGTGATAAAACATTAAGACTGCAGCAACTGTGGATCATCGTCAGTATGGCCCCTGTCAGAGAATGTGGCCTAATTTCTCTATAGCTGGACAAGCCAATAGCCATAGCTATTTAAAAATCACAAAACGGACTAGCTAGCTCTCTATGAGTGCCGTGACCTGTGCTTCCTCATCAGAAAGTGTGGCCCAATTGTTAGGAATCTGGAAGAGCTATTCGCCATACTCCATGATCATGCATAATGCCTAGATACCATATCAATTTACCACAGCAGCAGGGTTGGGGAGTTGGATGATTCAAGTCAGACTCCAAATCCTGGCCTTCCAGATTTTCTGACACAGACTACTGATCCTCAAGACTTTCCAACTCCTTGATACAATTCGTTTTTAATGCAGCTAATAACCGTTAAATATACCCAACTACTTCTAACCAATATACCGTATACACACATATTAAGCTAAAGATAGTAGTTTAAAGTAAAAATAATAAGTTGAATTGCCATCATCAGTGGCAGACTTTTATCAACGAGGTAGTCTAACAGTTTTGGTATTGTTTTAAATAATTTACAATAAATTAAAAAAAACATGCACTGATTTTTTTTTTTGTAAAACTAGAGCACTCAGTGTATAGGCCTACCTCTGCCAAGTAAGGTAGCTGTTACGAAAAACTAAAATTGGGTCTGAGACTGATTTTCTTTGTATCAACACCAAAATCTAATCATTTGTGCCCTTCAATAGTGTTAACAGCTTCAGTAATTTTTTTGAAGATCCATTCCTAACTTTTTGAGTTATGCTGCCAACAAGTACTATGACAAACATGAGCCAAACATACAAACCAATCTCCACCAAAATTTGATCATTTGTGCCTTTTAACATTACAGAGAACTCTGATAAATTTCATACAGATCCATTATTTTTTGAGTTAAAGTGCGAACAAACATAAAATCAAGAACTGCGACGAACGAACAAACGGATCATTAAAAAAATTTGGTCATTTACTCTTCATAACATAACTAACAACACGTGAGAATTTAATAAAAATCCGTCCATAACTTTTTGAGTTGAAGTATTGAAAAAATGAGGCAGACAAACGGATGGAGGGATCTTCACCAAAAGTTAATCATCTGTTCCTCTTAACATTTCTAACAATCCCTGTAAATTTTGTCAAAATTGGTCCATAACTTTTTGAGTTATCTTGATGACAGACAGACAAACTAACAGATTCACAGACGGACAAACAAAGCAGACAAAAACATAACCTACTTGGCGGAGGTAAAAAGGGCGCAATTCAAGATTATAATAGTGAAATCAAGTCTAATTACCTAGTTTTTTTTTTTTTTTGTAGCTATGAACATTTAAACTTTTTTGCTAATACTGAAGAAAATAAAATTTAGATATTGTGAAGTAACCAATCTAATATAGGTTAGGCAAGATTAGATATGGTTAGGTAAGGTTAGGCATGGTAAGGGAAAGTTAGATTAATTAGTTACTAGCTACCAAAAAAACTACTATTCTTTATTTATATTGCTATTGCTCCTTGTGCAAAAGAAATACATACATCAAAATTTTTTTTTTCTTTTGTACTAGATACTGAAAAAATTCAAATTCTTAAACAATAAACTAGGCATTAGCTCAAATTTTATTATTATATTCATAAATTGCACCCTGTTTGTAATTAGATCTATACAATTTTATTACAAAGTTTACTGTTGTAGCTTTTGTAAAAATTCATCACAATTTTTTTCAATTTGCAGTTTGGACAGTAAGATAAGGTTAAATATATTTAAACTAGAGTGCCTGTGCTGTCAAGAATGACTATATAGCTACCTTTGTCACTACAGTGGAACCCCGTTTTCCCAGAACCCGGTTTCCCGGACTTCTCGTTTTCCCGGACTTTTATCACTTTTCCGGGGGTATTCCCGGAACATTCCGGGAAACTGAAACCAAGCCGGAATACCGGAAAACTTCGGCATTTCCTGGAAAAAGTCCGGACCTTCAGAAGAATTCCCGAAAGTGATGCTGCGCAGATACTGAAATTCGCCTATTGCGCAGCGTCTCTTCAGGGAATCGGAAGGCAACAACCGCCATTTTCGTTCAGTATGCGTCTGCACACAGTAGTTTCATTTTCATTCATTACCGTGCGACAAACGGGGCTTTTCTGGCATAAAATATCCCGGAAATAGTTTCAATTTGCCAGACATACGTCCGGAAAAATGGGGTTTTTCCGGGAATTGAAATTTTGTCGTTTTCCCGGAAATTTCAGTTTCCCGGAACGGCCTCCCACCGTGCTGTCCGGGAAAACGGGGTTCCACTGTATTATGCTTCTGAAGCATTCACTACAACAGCGGTCTCAAATTTTGATGAGAGATAAGTGCTCTCTCTTTCAATTCATTCAAGAAGCACAATCGTCTCCCACCGTGGATTACATGCGGAAAAAATCTTACATTAGAAAGCAGCAAGCCTCAGTGAATTTAAATGAATTACAGGTACCCGCCACGTATCCATGATAGCCTGCCCAACCAGCCTTCAGAACATCGAATATTTCGTGTGCGTCAAGATACAGGATCAGCTTCGTCAAAAGGTACCTACACGGCAAGTGGAAAAAAATGTTTACTACAAGAAAAAAGTCATCGCATCCGCTCTTCATCGATTAGCTACCTACTGAATTTGTACGTGGTAAATCGAGAACAAATACATATCGGGTAACATGTCTAGAACCCGTCCACCGTGCTAGTACCCCTCCACTTGGCATATAAACTTCCTGTGTAAAAACTAGCAGTGCTAGAGAGCCGTACATAGGCTTAAACTGTAAACTAAGTAGTAGCCTACTGATTAAGTCTATGTACGGCTTTCTAGCACTAATAGTTTTCACACAGGAAGTTTCAGTGCCAAGTGGACGGCTACTAGCATGGTGGACGGGTACTAGACACGTTACCCTATTACAAAGTTTGATGTAGGTATGGAGAAATTTATCAAAAAAGACTGCATGGCCTAGCCATGAGAAGCTGTAATACCGTATCTCTATTCTTTCAATTCCAAAAAGTGTTTCAAACCAGAAGAACATTGAGGAAAAGGAATAAGGAGCCAACTTTCACCATCTACAACCTGGTCACTGATCTCCAAGAAAACACAACTTAAATACAAAATCTGCAACCTGACCTATATTTACCTGTTTCTTCAATAGCGTGACCCAATACATAGCTACCTACAAAGCTATAATATGTATATGACTTTGAAGTTCCCATTATTTTTCTACGGGAGAAAATACCGAGCGATTCCATACAAGTGAAATTAGTGTTGGGTCAGGTAAGGTTGGGTTAGGTAAGGTTGGGTTAGGTAAGGTTGGGATAGGTAAGGTTGGGTTAGGTAAGGTTGGGTTAGGTAAGGTTGGGTTAGGTAAGGTTGGGTTAGGTAAGGTTAGGTTAGGTTAGGCAAGGTTAGGTTAGGTTAGGCAAGGTTAGGTTAGGCAAGGTTAGGTTAGGTAAGGTTAGGTAAGGTTAAATTAGGCCTCATATCATAGTGTGACACTTCTCGCCAAGATCTTGCAACAAGTTTTCCGCCCTCGGAAATGCATGTGGGCGCCTATGAGCGCCACGACCTGTGGAACCTCATTTCATAGTGTGGCACTTCTCGCCAAGATCTTGGCGATAAGTTTGTCGCCCTCGGAAATGCAGAAATTAGGTAAGGTTAGGCTAGGTAAGGTTAGGCTAGGTAAGGTTAGGTTAGGTAAGGTTAGGTTAGGTAAGGTTAGGTTAGGTAAGGTTAGGTAAGTTTAGGTTAAGTAAGGTTAGGTTAAGTAAGGTTAGGTTAAGTAAGGTTAGGTTAAGTAAGGTTAGGTTAAGTAAGGTTAGGTTAAGTAAGGTTAGGTTAAGTAAGGTTAGGTTAAGTAAGGTTAGGTTTGGTTCCTTATAGGTCGTTAGCAAGCCTGTGAGGACATCAGCTATTTTCTCCCATAGGAAAACAATGGGAACTTCAAAGTCTAATATCTCAAAAACTAAGCATTTGTGACGAAAACGTCATTCCTGTAAATTGTCTCAAATTGGGCAATTCTTTACTTTAGACGAGCCAGTCTATTTTCTTTATTCATGGTTAGATTGATTCGAAACTTGCACAGTACAGTAGAACCCCGTTTTCCCGGACAGCACGGGGGGAGGCCGTTCCGGGAAACTGAAATTTCTGGGAAAACGAGAAAATTTCAATTCCCGGAAAAACCCCGTTTTTCCGGATGTATGTCCGGCAAATTGAAACTATTTCCGGGATATTTCGTGCCAGAAAAACCCCCGTTTGCCGCACGTTAGGCCTAATGAACGAAAAGGAAGCTACTGTGTGCAGACGCATACTGAACGAAAATGGCGGTGGTTGCCTTCCAATTATCGGAAGAGAAGCTGCGCAATCGGCGAATTTTTGTATCTGCGCGTCACTTTCGGGAATTCTTCTGAAGGTCCGGAACTTCTGCCGGACTTTCTGGGAAATGCCGAAGATTTCTGGTATTCCGGCTTGGTTTCAGTTTCCCGGAACGTTCCGGGAATACCCCGGAGAAGTGAAAAAAGTCCAGAAAAACGAGAAGTCCAGGAAAACGGGGTTCCACTGTATACGTAAAATGATTTTTAAGAACATTTTATTTGTGTAAATTTTTTGATTTTTGCAATAGTTTTCAAGTAATGTTGACATTAAACTTTCGGTATTATTTTACTTTCACTTACACATTAGGGATGTGGCGATTATTCGGCTTCGGCAGTGCCGAATACTCGGCAAAATGCTGAATATTCGGTTTCGGCCGAATACAAGCTCAAATTTTGCCGAATAATTTTTTTCGGCAATGTTTATTTAATTATTTACACTCGTTCAGTGTTGACTGTTGAGCAATCTTCACCGATACTCCCGCTGTGCGTGTTTATCTGTAAGTTTAATTTCTCTTCCTGTGCAGATGTTCAAATATTGATACTGTTTTCACTATTTATTCCGATTCTATATTTCTTTTGAAACATCTTTATTTATTGTGATTTGTGATAGCTAGAACTGAAAAACGTAATATTGCTGACTGAAAATTCGGCTTAATTTTCAAAATATCAAATCATTAGCATCTAATAGAAGTATAAAATGGGATTACTTCCATAAATGCAAAACTGCCAAAAGTACAGCGATATGCATATTATGCTAGAAGAATTCATCAAGAGGCAGTACAGATCCACACAGACGTTAACAGGCTAAGAGTCCCGACTCTCCAGCCCTGATTATGATCGTGTTGAATCACTTTAATGTCTTGCAGAATTTTGAATTTGATCTGGGACGGGCGTGTTTCTGGATCCTTTCTATCTAAAAACAACTGGTGTAAAATATTTTCAAAATAAAACAATTTTTGGAACTGCCTCACTGAGGTCAAAGTTGCGATGAATCGTAAAAACAAACATTTAAGAACATCCTCTTGTACGTCTCTTGTGAATAGAATATCACTTCAAGTTGGCCGAAATGCGTAATTTCGTTTTAAAACACTTGACTTCGTACTTAGAAGACTTCATGTGGTGCAACTCTGGAGCCCCCTCAACTAGAGAAATAGCCTCGTAATGGATGCGAGTATACGGTAATGGACGCTTGTTTCCCGCACATTGTTCCGTACATCGTAGAGGAAAAATGCACTTGCGGGCGGTTGGACAACCACAGCCATGCATTGCAACCACTTGTAAGTGGGAATGCCTGTTTTTCACTGTTGGGAAGGGGGACGGCTGAAGGAAGCAAGTTGAAAGAGGGCTTCAACGCCATCACACGCTTCGCGAAGTAATCAACTACTTGATGGGCCAAGACTCGGCACACGAAATTAGATTGAATGAGTGGGTCTGTTGTCCAGTGTCCACTTCTCCGGATCCTCGAGTAGTAATTAAGGCGATACTGATGCCCATAACATTAAAGGAGCTCATTTGATGGATATAATCATTGTCAACTTGACCTGTGTCTCTTGCTGGTGACTGACGATATGGATATGTGTAAACGCCATATTGATACGCCGTGGTACATACTCCGACCCATCTGCTTCCTCGATAGCAGTAATCATCTCTTTTTTTCGAAATGACCAAGGTCACGAGGCGCTTACTCAGTATTATAGGAGCCAAGCGAAGACAGCATAACCACATTAGCCATTGCTGAGTCCGGTTAATATGCGCGGACCCGGAGAATAGCGACGTCCGCGACTGAAGCCTTCGCTTTGAGCAGTTCTTCGTACCATGCCCTCATACAGATAGATTCGGCAAAGATAACCACCCGTTTCTCGTCACATTGGTTGACGACAATCTAAAATTTCTTCTGAAATAAAATCCGTTTGACCTCGTAGTTGACTTTACCACCATGCGTGAGTGATGGAATGGGCCTGGATGAGCGGATCAGGCAATCCCTTTGTTCGGACAGTGTTGAAGTTGACCTTCCAGAATGGGGCTGAATTCAACCAGCGGGTCTTCGCGGGCGTCGTTCAGATGAAACAGGCATGGCTCTATTTTGAAAGACGTAGGCTTCGCTTGATCGATGAAGTCGCATTGGGCGGTGAGTCGTTAAGCAGCTATAGCACGAAACTTCGTTCGGTCGGGGCGGGACGAATCTCTGTTTATTTGTCGCACGTTTTGACCAAACCATCTCTGTTGTGAAATTACGGCTGACCATATTTTTCGACGCGCGGCATCGCGCGTCCCTGTCCTTCTTGATTGTGATAATCGATATGGCCTAGAAAAAATATCAACAATGTGGTCAAGAGACGAGAGAAACTCTGACTCGTTTCTGAATTTGGTTAAAGTCCAACGTTTCGAGTTCTTATTCACGGTCTGCCAACTGTGGCACATGTGGAGTAGTTTGTCCTTTGAACGTTTGTGCTTTGTGTAGAATGTGGAATCGCTCTCAGAATTTCTTCACTACGGTCACTGTCTCAGCTGTTGCTTATGCTCTTATTACATATAATGCGACAGCTGCTGATGTCCATGCTGGCGCACGTCTCTCCCCTTAATTCCACTCATTTTCGCGTCGGCGGCCACTCTATAGCACTTGCCTTTAGCCTCGCAGTAAACTCCGCCCACGTTGATGCAAAAGGCAAGCGCTATGGGGCGGCCGTCGACGTGATTGTTGGTGAAAATTTGGGGAGAGAAGTGTCGCAAGCATGGGCATCAGCAGCTGTCCAATCAGAGGTCGGCATCGGAGGTTATGGTACGATGTTGCGATGGCAAAACCGATGGTACGATGGATATTGCAATACCATCGCTCCTTCGTCATCGAAACCAAAAATCGCCAGTTTTCATCGGCGATGATCTACGATGAAATGACCATGGGCGATGGCCATCGTAGGGAGTCACAATTATTGGCGATGTACCATCGCATCAACACATTTTCAAACGAGAACGCTCCGGGGCGTAAGACAATCACCCGCGTGTCCCTTGTTTCTCCCTCAGTTAGATCACCGTTGTAGTGGAAACGGAAGCTCAAACTACTCACTATAATATCGTAAGAAAAATAGAGCGCCTCGTGGCGCAAGACAATCTGCTGCTGTGGAGGCAAATTCAACGCAGTCATTTTTATGGCCAGCTAGACCTAGTTTTTGGCGTGGATCGCATCTAGGTCAACCCATCAAACTCCCTGCAACAAATTATGAAGAATGTTGAACACAATCTACCTGTTTTTCCCCAACCGACCGCCCCACTAGAGAGCCCCTTCAAATCTGCTGGCCTCTGTAAGGTTAGGCTATCTAGGACTGGTTCTGCTAGCGTTCCTAAGTGTTTTTATAGTGTATTTATGTGAGGATTTAGTGTTTTTATTGGTTTGAATGTTTAGTGCAGATTTTTTTTTAGGTTCTATGTGTTTTTTTTACTTAGCGTCAATCTTTGATTGGCCTTACTTAGCGTCAATTTTAAATCGTTTATTACGGTTTTTTAGTATAAATAGCAGTGTTTTTTCAGCTTTTAGGACGTTAGCAGAACCANTTACTTAGCGTCAATCTTTGATTGGCCTTACTTAGCGTCAATTTTAAATCGTTTATTACGGTTTTTTAGTATAAATAGCAGTGTTTTTTCAGCTTTTAGGACGTTAGCAGAACCAGACCTGGCCCAACCTAACCTTACATGTACGTAATCATTGGACTGTAGGCTACACTTAATAGCCTATTATACCGTAAAATACACCTAATGCAAAAGAATTACACTTAACGAACCCTCTTACATCTAAACCCTTCATTAGCTATATATATATATATATATAAGTACATATACTGTACTTAAATCTCAAACAAAAACATTATCGCACCCTCCCATTTCGTTGCCCGGGTGATAAATACAAAGATCTTAAACCACAGCATCTCTTATGACCCGCTCTTTGTTTAAATGTTACTAAAAAATAAAAGTTTCAAACTCTTAAGGCTCATTTTATGTAGTTTTTGCCTCATTTCATCGGCATCGGAAGTACAACCAATGACGATGCCTATCGTTTGCCATCGCCGATAGGATGTTCGGCCATTTCATTGGACTAGTGCTTCCTTATAATACCATCGCCAATGGAAGAAATGGCCATCGCTGACAGTTTGATACAATTCCATCGGACCATCGTTTGATCGCTATCGCCGATGGATTTGTTGCAATATTCCTTCGTAAAATCGTAGTTCGACCGATGGCGATCGTCTCCACACAATCGCCATCGTACAATCGGCGATGGCCATCGTGCCAGGCACTGTGTCCCACTATATGTAATAGCTATGGTAATAATATAATCGGCTTCTTGATCGTACGGTGAAGATAAAACGTAGGTACTGCAGCGCCTGTATTGTGTAGGCAGGACTCTACCGTACCTGTGATTCTGCCTCAAAAAAGATCGGGCGCCGTTCATTTCTTATTGCCCAAGCCAATGCGCATTTTCAGAACTCAGTACATGTAGGTACATAGTTGGTGCTTGGAAAACTCGTAACAAACGTATTCCTGGGAAGCAGAAACAAGCTCAAAAAAGTTTCTCATTTTAGGCTAAAATGAGAACTTTAATATGCTTGAGGCAGTCCCAATTCTTAGTTTGTTTCGAAACTATTTTACATGCGATGTATTTTAAATGAAATGGATCCAGAAACGCACTCGTCCCAATTGAAAAAAACAAATCTAAAAAACAAACACCCTCAAATAAGTGACACCCTATTACTCCAGTGACTTCAAAGTTTTTTTTTCATTTTTGACTCTTGCCGAAACTTATTATTCGGCCGAATATTCGGTTTCGGCAATCACTATTCGGCCGAATATTCGGTTTAGGCAAAATTCACTATTCGGCACATCCCTATTACACATGATTTTTATAGTGTTTGATATGTAAATTGGGTCAATTTGAGACAATGTACATAAATAACGTTTTCGTCGCAAATACTTAGTTTTCGACTTTTTTGAGATATAGCTATGGCTTTGAAGTTCCCATTGTTTTTCTATGGGAGAAAATACCGAGCAATCCCAAACAAGAGAAATTAGGGTTGGATTAGGTGGGTTTAGGTTACGTTAGGCAAGATTAGGTTAGGTTAGATAAGATTAGGTTAAGTTAGGTAAGGTTAGGCTAGGTAAGATTAGGTTAGGTAAGATTAGGTTAGGTAAGATTAGGTTAGGTAAGATTAGGTTAGGTAAGATTAGGTTAGGTAAGATTAGGTTAGGTAAGATTAGGTTAGGTAAGATTAGGTTAGGTTAAGAAAGGTTAGGTTTGGCAAGGTTAGGTTTGGTTTGGTTCCTTTTAGGTCGCTAGCAAGCCTGTGATGACATCTGCTATTTTCTCCCATAGGAAAACAATGGGAACTTCAAAGTGTAATATCTCAAAAACTATTCCGAAAATAAAAAAATTGCATGAATCAAATGTTCTTCAAATTCAATTTTATGTATACTGTACAAGTTTCATAACAATCTGGCTACGAATATAGAAAATAGAGTGGCTCGTCTAAAGTAAAGAATTCCCTAAATTGGGTCAATTCAAGACAATTTACAGGAATAATGTTTTTGTTGCAAATGCTTAGTTTTCGAAATATATGGCTTTGAAGTTCTCATTGTTTTGCTATGGGAGAAAATACCAAGCGATCCCATACAATAGAAATTAGGGTTGGATTGGGTAAGTTTAAGTTACATTAGGTAAGATTAGGTTAGGATGGGTAAGATTAGGTTAGGATGGTAAGATTAGGTTAAGTAAGGTTAGGTTAAATAAGGTTAGGTTAAATAAGGTTAGGTTAAATAAGGTTAGGTTAAATAAGGTTAGGTTAAATAAGGTTAGGTTAAGTATGGTTAGGTTAAATAAGGTTAGGTTAAATAAGGTTAGGTTAAATAAGGTTAGGTTAAATAAGGTTAGGTTAAATAAGGTTAGGTTAAATAAGGTTAGGTTAAGTATGGTTAGGTTAAGTATGGTTAGGTTAAGTAAGGTTAGGTTAGGCAAGTTTAGGTTTGGTTAGGTTCCTTTTAGGTCACTACCTAGCAAGCCTGTGATGACATCTGCTTTTTCTCCCATAGGAAAACAATGGGAACTTCAAAGTCTAATATCTCAAAAACTATTCCAAAAATAAAAAAATTGTATGAATATAATGTTCTTCAAATTCAAATTTATGTATACGGTACTAAGCAAGTTTCATAACAATCTGACAATAAATAAAGAAAATAGAGTGGCTCGTCTAAAGTAAAGAATTCCCTTAAATTGACCCTACTTACAGCGGTGCACAGAATAACCGAAATGGCGCCTAGTCACCGGAATGGCACCTAAAACAACTGGAATGACACGCGTATGAACAAAATTTTGTGTTATACAATAGAATAACTTAATCAAGACTAGCGTAGCTTCTTTTTTCTACAAGGGGGATGGCAATTCTGTAAACAACTTGGGTAAGTGAGGTGGTCACTGTAGGGGAGGTGGACTCTCATGTGTCAGGGTAGCATGGAACAGCGGGAGGTACCTGCGGCAATACAATGTCAACGAAATGGAAATCGCTGATATTTTACGGTGTGAATTAGAAGCATAGAGGATAAAAGAGGGAACTATTTATTTGGGAATAGATATTAAATGAGTTAAAAGAGAAAATTGTTGATATTGCTTGAAGTATCTTTAATAGATGAAGAATGAGCCTAATATAAGTTAAAATTCACTCTAAATGCGTTACAACCTGTAGTAATATGAACAAAATTGCGTTAACTCAAGGGTGACATTCCGGTGGTTTTGGGCGCCATTCCGGTTATTACACCACCATTCCGGTGACTAGGCGTCATTCCGGTCCTCATTTCAGAGTGTGGCACTTCTCGCCAAGATCTTGGCGAGTAGCTTGCCGCCCTCGGGAATGCGGGTGGGCGCCTATGAGCGCCGCGACCTGTGGAACCTCATTTCAGAGTGTGGCACTTCTCGCCAAGATCTTGGCGAGTAGCTTGCCGCCCTCGGGAATGCGGATTCCGGTCATTCTTTGTACCCAATTTACAGTGAGAGCAACAAAAATTCAAAAAAACATGTGTAGGTAGGCCCAAGTGAAATTAAAATTTTACCCCTTTTCTAACCCAAACTTACCTTACCCAACCCTAATCTCGCTTGTATGAGATTGCTCGGTTTTTTTCTCCCATAGAAAAACAATCGGAACTTCAAAGTCATGTATCTCGAAAACTAAGCATTTCTGGCGAAAACATTCTTGTAAATAGAGTAGTCTTAAATTGACCCAATTTACATACTGAATACAATAAAAATCATGAAAATCATGTGTAAGTGAAAGTAAAATAATACCAAAAAATCTCTGTTGTAGCTAAACCGGACATTGACCGGATACTCAAACCTAGCTACTACCTACCTAGACTCCTAGTTAGGCCCCTTATTTCATAGTGTGTCACTTCTCGCCAAGATCTTGGCGAGTTGTTTGCCACCCTCGGAAATTCGGGTGGGCGCCTATGAGCGCCGCGATCTGTGGAACCTCATTTCAAAGTGTGGCACTTCTCGCCAAGATCTTGGCGAGTGCTTTGCCGCCCTTGGAAATGCGGGTTAGGCCTAGCCTAGTTAGTTAGGTACTGTTTACTGAGGCTTCCTGGTCATGCATGATGCAACCACAGTCGCGAGGGGAATAGCATAACAATGATTTTTGAAATGTGGATCTTGCATTAAATGTTTCGTAGTATATACCGAGACTGAAGTCTGAATGATATAACTTACAAGAAGTAAACTTACCTGTAGATTTCATCACTGCAACTCAAAATGCAACGTAGACAACGTCCAGCTCACCAGCCAAGCTAATAGGCTCACGCCTTACTTTCTCAACCTTACTTAGCAAATGCGGGAGCAGCGTGACAAAACGATAAAAAATTACAATGAAACAAAAATACCGTAATGACTTAAGTTATTGTTTACCGTAAGTTAGAAAAAACACAGTTGAGGTGTCTGCTTCTTTCTCCGTCACCCGCGCCTCAGCAGAAGTGTGCGGAGTTTACATTATAAGAGCGGAAAGCACGGGCAAATTTTTTGCTTAGATTTCAGTTCCTCTCTAGTGGCAATTCTGTATAAGTTACTTATGTTGACAAATCTATTTTAATATGGTGATGCATAAAGAAGTGAAAGTAAACATAAAAATAGTTAAGTGTAATTCTATGTCAAAATAGTGAAACATAACATAGGCCTGTTTGTATTTAACTTTATAATACTGAATGAACTGCATTATTACAATATAAAGATAACTAGAGCACTCTGAGAGCGTATACCTCCGCCAAGTGAGGCAACGGTAGCAAAAAATTTAAGTTGACTCTGAAACCATAATTTTCTTTATATAAACTCCAAAATCTAGCCATTTGTGCCTTTCGATAGTAATAATAGCTTGTGCAATGTTCTTGAAGATCAGTTCCTAACTTTTTCAGTCATACTGTTAACAAACGTAACATACAAACGAACAAACCGATCTGCACCAAAATTTGATCATTTATGTCTGTCAACATTACTGACAACTTCTATCAATTTCATAAAGATCCATTAGTTCTTTTTTTAGTTATTGTGCTAACAAGCATACAATTAAAAACACTGAAAAACAAACGAACTAACGAATCATTACCAAAATGTGGTCATTTACTCTTTGTTATATACCTAACAGCTCATGTCAATTTCATCAAAATCCATTCATAACTTTTTGAGTTATGACATTGAGAAAAATGAGGCACACAAACAAACAAACGAATGGACATATCTTCACCAAAAGTTAATCATCTGTTCCTCCTAACATACCTAACAATCTCTGTATATTTCATCCAAATCGGCTCATAACTTTTTGAGTTATCTTGGTGACAGACAAACACGACGAAAACATGACCTCCTTGGCGGAGGTAAAAATGTACGAGAAGCGCACCAGTGGGCCGGGATGCACGAAACTACACTAAGTGCATTTAGCTCACAGATTTTGCCTTCACTTCAGAAAAGTGCATGTGCGCCCCGGGCACATTCACGAACGAAGTAAATGGTACCTTTATTGAATAAAAGTCGCATGAGCTTCTTCTCTGACGTACATTGAAACTTGAACTCTAAGACAACATCAGCGTCACTCTACTCTTACGGCCATTCTGTCAACTAAGGCGACAGAAAAGAAAACTCCCGCAAATGCTGTTTTCTGGTGGTGTGCTTCCTAAGGTTAGTAATGTTTTGTTTGTAGTAGTACTGAAATTTATATCCTTGTGTAATAGTTGATATTAACAATTGTGTGAGAGCTTTACCTTTATTTGTATCTCTACCACCGGCACGAGCTAGCTTTTCGGGGGCTTCTTAGAACTTAGTTAGAAGGGTAGGTAGCATGGCCGTAACTACCTAAGGGGACGGGGGGACGTGCCCCCCCCCCCCCCCAACTTTCAGACTGGGGGGG
>LQNS02278139.1:10361296-10373823 GCA_001587735.2 Parhyale hawaiensis | reverse complement strand
GGCGAGGGAGACGGGTCAATCATGTAGCAACTTATCTCGTACTATATACAAACCTTGATGGCTCTGATCAGGGACTGGCAATGGACCGACCAATGGCAGGGTTGCGGAATCGGATATTTTTGTGAGCCAGGAGTCGGAAATTGGTTGGACCCAGGAATCAGGACTTGGAGAAAGTCGGAAATTGACTAAACCCAGGAGCCAGAAATTGGCTGGACCATGGAGCCGGAAATTGGTTGGACCCTGGAGTCAGGACTTGGAGGAAGTCGGAAATTGACTAAACCCAGGAGCCAGAAATTGGCTGGACCCAGGAGCTAGGAATTGGCCGGACGTAGGAGCCGGAGTCAGAAATGAACTGGACCCAGGGGTCGAGCTCCGTGAAGCCGAACAATTTTATCAAGAGTGGAAGCTGTAAAGAGAGAATGTTGCTGGCTGTCCAAGGAGTAAGAGTGAGCAACTGGTAAACACAGGAGTCGTGCTCAAGCGACGGACATCCAAATCCGCAACCCGGCCAAGTGATCCATTCCTTGAAAAGAGCAAAGCCCAAAGCATCGGTTCAGTCCCAGCTGCTGCCAATATAACAAGTAACACGGAAAATGGTTGATTTTTTTTTTTCTATTATAGAATTTAGTATAAAAACCGCACAAATTCTCATAGTTACCTAATAGTTTTTGACGCTATCAAGGTGATGATAAGACATAGAGAGCTTAAGACAACCTATAAACTTTAATTTATAATAATATATACAAAGTTATTACCTTCGTTAACAACCTAGAGCAGTGGTAGCATGACGCTACTCAAATGATCTATTGCTCGAACAAGTGAGAAGTTCAGAAAATGGATAAAAAGTTAGTCTTCGAGCACATTCTCTTACCCAAACAACCTTCAACATGAGTAGTTAAGCCTCCGTTTCCATAAAGGAAGGAAGGATTTAAGGACATGTAGTATGCCGATGGAAACGTGGAACCAATGCAAGAGGGTGTTCCCACAATGAATCACCACGCATGGGAGCAGAAAGTCGGAAAAGGAGAGGAAGAACAGAAGAAAGTATCATGTTGTATGAGTATGTAAGTGAAAACACACAAAGTAGGGACGAAGAAAATACGTCCCGAAGGCCTAGTTCTAAAGTAACTCTGGGGTCGCTGCTCCCAAAGCATAGGATTCGCCACCCACTGTAGCGGCCATAATGGTTCGGAAACCTAAAAACCCATCGGAAAATCTTTAAATACTGTACTTCAATATTATTGAAGACATTGAAGTGTAATTTTACACACGTTGAGCAACATTTCCTAGCTAAATTGTGTTGAAATTTCAGCTGTTCAGGATAAATCAAAACTAGAACGCCTCGGTGGCGTAAGACCATCACCCGCGGTGGGAGCAAATTTCCCCGCAGTCATAGTTTTATGGCCAGCTAATCCTAGTTTTCTGGCATGGGTCAGATCGAGGACAGCCCACCATACTCCCTGCAAAAAATCACGAAGATAGCTCAACTCCTTCTACCTGATTTGGGTGGAGAACAAATTTCATCGCCGTCAATTTCTCTGACCAGCAATTCCCAGTTTTTGGCATGGGTCACATCGAGGGCAACCCACCAGACACCCTGCAAAAAATTACGAACATTGCTCAACTCCTTCGACCACTTATTGGGTCGACAGACAAATATATATATATATATATATATATATATATATATATATACGGTACTTAAATCTCCAACGAAAACATCATCACCTCTCTCACTTTGTTCGCGGGTGATAACATAAACTACAAGCAAATGAATTGTAATAGTAAGAATTAAGTCTGGACAAAAAAAGTTCGAACCTTCAAAAATATTAACACATGAAATGAGGCTACAAATACGAACTACGTTATGAATTTAACTTTTTAGCATTTAGTACTTTGTGTGGTACCCTTTACTGTCGATAACAGCTAGACTACGTCTACCATAAGAGCTGACCAAATTGCAACATTCTTCTGGTGTTATTTTATTCCATTCGTCCTCCAAAATGGCCCATAGTTCGTGTACATTTCGTGGATTTCTCTTTTTCGATTTTGCCGTGTGGCAGGGAGCGTTATCTTGCATAAAAATTGGTTTATCGGTACTACATGTTATTGTAAAAGTTCCTTGTATACCTGTGCGTTTACTTTCCCTTGCAGCCGAACTAAGGGACCCGTGCCGCGTGCCGAGATCATACCGAAGACCATAACGCTTCCGCCGCCAAACTTTACACTTGACTCGACACAATTTTTGGACAATCTTTCACCACTTGAACGACGAACAAATCTTTTTAAATCGGAGCCAAATAAATTGAACTTAGATTGATCGCTAAAATGAACCTTAGACCAGTCTTCTTGAGTCCAAAGAACGTGTATTGCTGCATAATTCATCCGAGCATTTCTATTCTTCTTGCTAATTAAAGGCTTGATAGCTGGAGTTCTCGGATGCAAGTATGCTTCTTTTAGGCGGCGTGAAACTGTATTCCTAGACACCTAGATTCCATGCGTATCACTAGCTTCACGGGAAATCTCTGCTGAGGTTTTAAACCTATTCTTCTTTGACAATCTAAGCAATACACTATCCTTTCTTTTCGAGGTTTTGCGTGGTCTACCACTACAAACACCAGCGGTGTTTGAACCATTCTGGTCATATTTAGTCAGTATATCACTAACAACACCTTTTTAGGTCGATTTCCTTTGTATGATGTTGCCCTTATTAAAAGTTTATCATCATGACGCAATTTCACCTATTAACTCACGAATAGAAGGTGTAAGGACTCCCCGAGACATGTTGATAGAGCAGATGTTGCATCGATAATGACTGCAAGAGTGTTTAACCCAATCAACTCAACTCTTTCTGTGGCAAAAATGTTTTTTACTAAAATAAAATTGAAAAAAGTGTCCGAACTTTTTTTGTCCAGACTAAATTCTTTCCATTATAATTCATTTACTGGTAACTTTTGTTTTATTTATCCTGAACAGCTGAAACTTTCACACAATTTAGCTATGACATGATGCTCAACTTGTGTAAAACTACATTTCAGTGCCTTCAACAATATTGAAGTATTTAAAGATTTTCTGATGAATTTTTAGGTGTCCGAACCATTATGGCCGCTACTGTGTAAGACTATATTTACAGTATTAATATTTCACGAGTAAAAGTACAGGCGATGACGACTGAAAATGGCGCCATACCGGGGGGGGGGCTACTAGGGCACACACCCCAAGATGTTTTCCATAAAGCCACAATTATGAATATTACACTTATTTATATATGTGCTACAAGCACCACTCATCCGGGCGAAGCCACGGATCTTTTTCAATCGTAAATCCACTCCTGACACTATGGGCACAGGAACAAGACAGGGGCCCACTGGCTGATGCGGCATTAGTTCCTGATGTCGCCTCTATTTATACTTACTTCGAGTAATTAGCAGCCCGAGCTTTCAAATGAATCTCCCGGGTATAGGATATTATAGACACTACCTGCAGGTACCCATGCCCGCAACTGCCGACACCCACAGGCACAAATATGCTCAAGTACCAACACCCACAGATACCAAAACCCACAGGCACTAATATTCTCAGATGCCAATACCTGTATCAGTACCAACACACCCTCTCACTCACAAGGTCAAATCAAAAGTACCACATATCAAAACAATGAGTTTAGTTTCTGATTACATGAAATCGTTCTCGCCTCACTAACTGCCCACAGGCAAAAGCTAGGGCTACTACAATAAATATACACAGCTCCTAATAACACCTGGAGAACTAAAGAGACAAGTGCTGTAACCATCGGGGCTGCAGAGTCGCGCAGTGTAATGACTATTATCATATGGGGATAGGTTTAAACTTCCTTGCACATAACAGTGAAAGCTTCTATGAGGAAAAAGAAGGGACAAAGAGTACGGCAACCGAGACATGGAGCCCATACAGGTTTAAGAAATGGGGAAGGAATAGGAAGAACTAATTTGTAGACGTACATATGAAAATGGAGAATTAATATTAGCATAAGCGTTTGCTAACGAGATGATTCCAAGTTGCATCGCGACGAAGAGGCAAAAAATTTTCTCAGCACTTCTGCCGGAATGTCTGAAGTTGACGGCGAATTCGCACAAGTAGTCTTGTGTCTCAAATTTTGGCCACGGAACTAATGTTGACTGGGAAACAAGGCGCAGAGTATCTCCAAAGGAAGAAATATCAAAACAGAAGAACATAGAAAAAAACATCCTCGCCTCTTCCGCGGCCTTCCACACAGAAGGAGGGAACCCAGCGAACAAAGTCGACCACAAAAATCGGCGACTCACCTAGCAAAGCAAGAGGTGAAGTATAGAGAATCTACCTAGCCTTACAAACTACCCTCAGTAGGAACTGCAGCCAGACGCAACATCTGCGGAAAAGTCTCTCAGGAAACCCTGGGGGCGTGGGGTCCAAGATATTCTGACATGGATAGGGATTGCCTGAATATCCCTCTTTGCCCTATAGGCCATCCTCTGGCACCAGATGTGTACAGCTTTAACGTAAGTTATAGAACATTTCCATTTTTATTATTATGATCACTATAATGAAAACTACCATTATAAGGAACACGTACTTGCGCGCTACCAAGTTTCCCTAGACACTGCACTTGTTGTGATCCAAATAGAAGGAGGGAGGAAGGGAAGAAGAGACACGTAGTATGCCCGTCAATGAGAAGAACCCTCGCATGAAACAGCCACATGGAGAAAGAATAGCAGCGAAAAAATCAGCAGAAGCACGATGAACAGAATGAAGACGAGGGGGAACAAAAGGGGAACAGTAACGAAAAAAAACATGAGTAGGAGTAGGCAGGAACCGCATTAATTTGTTACGCGAAACTACAGGGTTACCGCACCTGACAAATCAGCCCTCCAGTCACAGGTGAGAGAGAGAAAGAGAATACATCTGTTGTGGCTCGTTTTGTAGAGACTTGGCAGACGTCATGGAAAAGCTAAAAGCGACAAGTAGTTTCATTTCTTAGGCCAACACTACGCACTAATAACCAACCAATAGGTTAATTTCAAATCTGCTACGCTCATGAGTGACGTCACTTTGGTAGATGGCAAGCGGCGAACATGAATGGATAAACACTCTACGCTAAAGGATCACGTGAGCAATGTAAGCGCTGCTATTGGTTCCCAGGGACGCCATCGCTTGTGAAGTTACACTGAAGTTACTTGTTGATTAACGGTCACTTCCCTCAAGAATTTGACACGCAACGGTACCTACCTCACTTACTGTATTGACCGCCAGCAACGAGGTGCTACTAGCCCTTGAAAGAAGCAAGTAGTTGTGCAGTGTAACCCACTGCACTTCACTCAAACCCTCCCCAATTTTGCCCCTTCAGGTCTTATGGTTTATTGAGGCGCGGCCCCACTTAGGTGGTAATGTGTACCGGTGCCTGCAAGATCAAAACACCTCAGCCTATTTCTCCCATGCGGTCAAACATGGTAGATCTCAAGCTCCACCCTCTTGAAGGCTACCCAACAACAACGTCACATTGGTGACATAGATTTAAAAATGGTTGGAAAGCACCTGCTTTAGCTCTACCATGACAGACATGCGATGCGGCTGCTGCTCTCCAGACTCGGGCGCCCTGCCTGAAACTGGTCCTGAATGTACAGAAGCGGAGACTGGATGCCTGAACCATTTCAGGCCAAACTTTCTTCACTCGCGAGAGTCAGCTTTTGTGAAGGATTTCGGCCAAATCCATTTCTTTGTGAGCTCGGTTTTCCTTAGTTGCTGTAGGCTGTCAGGGGTTACGTGCACTGAGGTGACAACTCACTGCTAGACGCTCACGGTGTAGCTACCAGTTAAAACAACTAGAGCAGGTGCACTGAGTAAGACCACATGGACAAGGCCCAAAGGTGAAGTAACGTAAAACAAATAATTCAGCCAATCTCCAACGCCCGCGATGGAATCCAACAACTTTCGAGGGTCAAGAGCTAAAGACCCAAGTCGCGAGAGCAGCCAGTCACTAAGGTAATATACACAATATAATACATCCATCAATCATTCCTTAGGAAAGATACATCCCTATAGCGCTACATACACAGACACACAAACATACAACTAGTCTAACTCTTAAGAAGTCTTTGTCTTTTTGGCAGCAGAGACCAAGGCGTCCACGTTGGGTCTCTTGATGCCGGCAGCGGAGCCGGCGACTCCTCTCTTGACGGGAGACTCGTCTAGACTGATGACTTCGACGCTGCTGCCCGCTTTTATAGCAGTGCCGGCAGCCGCAGCTACCGCGGCGCTGCGGCTGCCCAGGGTGCGGTTGCCAATGGGGGCGGTGCCGACCTTGGTGATGGTAATCTCTTTGCTGACACTCGCCTGCGGGAAGACGAAAGGCATCATTAAAATCGCGTTATTGAAATGGAATGTAGGAAATGAGCTTAATAACACTCGTATGGGTTAGCGCTGCCAGAGCAGGGATTTCCCCCTCCCCCAAGATCTTGGGTTTTCGTTTACCATTTGGGGTTTTATTCAAACAACCTTCGTTTTTTTCATCCCCATAATGATATACAGCTAATGAGCTCATCAATCATACTACGTAAACAATAAAGTATAGGCTATATTTTGCATCAACTTTTTGATGTTTTACAATCTTGGGTATTATGCGTCACACATTTGTGTTTCTACACAGTATGATTAGGGTCATCTCAAAAATCCCATTTACAGCCCTCGTACGAGTAGCCGGAGAGAAGCCGAAGCGCTGCAGTATATGCGACTGTGAGAGACACTATGTGTGTCCACAAGGAATATCTATTTGGGTTCACTGCTTCTCAACGACCCTTGTCGTGGAGGTTGCACCATGCTGCGAGTTATGTGTTTCCATGAAGACCACAGCATTTACGGTAAGGTTTAGAGCAAACATTAAGGTAAACATAAAAGCTTACAACACGGCAATACCGATTCCACGGTACACACCAGTACGCGTTGCTAACACTGGCACTGCTACAAAGAGTGAGGATGTGTAATCGAGGCACTAAAATATAAGGTATCTAGCTAACACCAGTGGCAATACTTAGAAAGCAGCTGCCAAAGCGACAAGGAGTATTATTATGTTCCTAGTTTGATCCTCCCTACCCACAGAGTACACTCTGATCCAAAGAGAGAAAGGAAGATGGGACAAAAAATGTCAAGAGAAACGTGGAACCCATGCACAAGTCGACGCGCATGAGAACAGCAAGTCGGGAAAGAAGAGGAAGAACAGAATAAAGCATGAGCAAGTAGGAATATAAAATCGGGATGGACACTAGAGAGATATGACCTACTACCGTCTCACTCCGTCCGACGACATATAGGTGCAATTCAAGCAGAGAAAGGAAGGCACAGAGGCACAACTACTCGCACCTCAAATTGAGTATTCGAGACTGGTTGTGCGGTCATTATTGCCACTAGGCTTGCCAGGAGGATACCTTATAGCACTGGTATTCAGGTTACGAACATATGATTTAAATGCGAGCACTCGATTCTGACATCATTATTGTCGCTAATTTTCTAGCAATATGTAATACTGAGGAAATGCCCGTCAGTGAGTGCAACCAAGACACACGAGTCTTGAAGGCCTCGACATGGCTGCAGCGTCGTTTTCAAATCCAGTGCCAACGACGTGACGTTTGCTTCATGGTGATATAGGCGGACAGGAGACACAGAAGTGAGCAGAGTCTAGGGGAGAATGGTGTTGCTAACACGTGTATGAGCAGCTGTAGCTAGATTTGTAGCTAATACCTTCATAACCCAACTCATATACACGCATATCTGAATCTCCGGTTGGCAAAACACTCTAACGACACTGAAGTTACAGTACAGTAGATTAGCCATAGACGACACCATACTTGACTGACCTTTCAATTTCTTAAATCAAAACCGGACCCTTCACTGCAAAAACTTCCAGCAGGATGTTTCTTAATTAACTCAGGGAAATCAAACAAAGCATAACATCTTCACAGTATTGCAAGGAATCAGTAATAAATAAGGAAAATGAACTCTTCAAAGTAAGAAACAATGGGGGTTAATCACATCATCTAGCTACAGTATTTTAAGACACCAGAAAAATACCTAAAATTACGATAGGTAATTAATCTTGTTGCCCACCAGAGACCTCTAATCACGAATATGCGCATTTTAGAAATACATGATTACTTTGGTTCTTGTTTGAGCCCTTTTTGAAAATTAGACTACTTTTTTCTAGTTTGTGAACAGCACAAAGCGCAGTACAGTCAAGAATGGCGTTAGCATGTGAAGAGTTAACACCCAAGTATGGTGCACTACATAACAACTGAAGAGTCCAGTATGGTGTAGCTTAAGGCTGTGTATATACACGGTCAGCCTACCCACCGTACGTACACTGGCACAAGCCTGGCATACTCACAGCAGGACCGATGGACTTCTTGTCTGGCAGGCGGGCCTTAGCGCCACTGGGCTGGGGAATGATGGTGATTTCGTCGTTGATTTTGAGCGGTGCGTCTGCAGAGCCTGTGAATGTGGTAGTGTTGGTACAAAGTAAGTAGAAGTGGAGAGATAGTTTGCCTGTAGAGAGTTGGGGTATGGGAGTTTGTCAACGAACAGTAGGCCTATCGGCAGTTGGCTTCCACGCTATGGATGGGCCTACTGTGCACTTCGCCAACTGTTTTCCTACAGAACATTTTGCCTACAAGCACCACGGCTAAAGGATATTCCACTTAGTCCGTAACACATGGCAAAGCTGGCATTTTAGTTTAGTAACATAACTAAATTTAAAACGTTAGTTTAAGCCACGCTAGTCCCAACAAAGTGTTTCAATAAAGAAAAGGGATGGTGATGTGGTAGACTACATGAAGACTACGAGAAATCTAAGCACTAAAGTGAACAAAAAGTTGAAAAAAGATGAGGCAACAGAAATTGTAATGAATTATAAGGAAATAAACACAGGAAGCAGTATATAGTAGTATTTTCCTAGTTCTAACCTCCCTCCCCACAGGGTACACACACTGTGATCAAAAGAGAGGAAAAAGAAGGGAGAAAGGAGTCAACGCGCATGGAAATAGCAAGTCGGGAAAGAAGAGGAAGAACAAAACAATTACAAAGCATCATCAGTAGGAATATGATGATTGAAGGAGGCAAAGAGAGCACGAAAGACAGACGTCCCGAAGGCCAAGCTAATTCTCTAAAATAACCTATGCAAATCCCCCTAAGGGCGCTGCTCCCCTAAACACAGAAGAGATCATAACTGTAATATATTCAGGTATTGTAATATACTGACGTTATTTGTAATGTATTCACGTCATTGATGTGTACTCTAGTAGTGGGAGTATTTAATTCCGTGCGTAAATGAGTTCTAATTGAGATCGTCAGCGTACTGGTTGTGAGGTTTAACTTCAATGCAGAGTAATGTATCAGACTACAGTGCTGGATGGTGAAGGAATGTCATCAAGATCTTGTTTATTTACATCTTAATATACAAGACTTATTAGATATGATCCAAGAATAAGTAGCAAGCATGCTACTTGATAGACGCAGACAACAAGGTACGAGGTCTACATCTTAATAAGTGCTACAAGCAGAATGCTGTAGCTGAATATTGAGTACTATAACGCTAAGTACAGAATGATCTGAGTCTTCAATGCCCAAGCCCTTTAAACATCTATCATTGTCGGCTTCATTTAGAACACCGGCAGCTTACGGCGCAGTTGGGTCGGAAGTCCGCCGGTAAATTAGCTGTACGTTTACGAGACCAACAAATATCTCCGTAACTATGGTTACAGGTTTTGAAGGACAATTTTTGTTGATATAAGTTCCTGCCGGGAGATCCCTAATAACCTTGGCTGTCACTCACATTAGCAATGCTGGTAAACAAAGCACATTTTGTACAGTGTCATGTACGACCTTATACGTTCCTTATCTGAGAGACTCTGAGCTGAAGACGGTGGGCACATCCGCCAAACATTAACTCGCATGATACAAAGAATGTGTCTATAATTTGAATGTTAAAGCTAACACATTAGAAGGTTGTATGCGTAAAACGCATATATAACACTAACATTACCTTACGACCCATCCAACGCCCCCTGAGGGGAACAGAAAGCAATGTGGGCACGTTGTACATATGTTAGTTCAAGCGTCCTTACAATGCAGACTCCCTACGAAACCTACCTATATCAAGAGACACGTGGAAGCCGTGCACGAGGGTATTCCCAAACAAGATCAACGAGTGTGATCAGAGAAAATCGGGTAAAAAGAGGAAAAGTAGAGAAAGCATCAGCAGGGAGACCTATGAATATAGAAGGCAAAAAAAAGCAAAAAAGGGAGTTGTCAGAAAGGCCTAGCTAAGGCTTAGGTAACCTATGAAGTTCCACTGGGAGCTGTCACCTTCGTGAGAAGGGACGGGCGACCCAAACCTCACCCTACGACAGTCTCAAAGGCCTCACTACCAGACACTAATAACATAGTCAAGAAAGAGTAAACTCACTACCGGTAGCACTTACTTTGATACACTAGCCACCTGACAAAACTAATCAGCACCTAAGAGGTATTTATAAATTTAGACTTATTTGATAGTTATATCTACTTCTCACTCACAAATGGTTGTCCCACTGACCCTGCCCCCAAACGGAACTCAGCAATAGATACCGATAAAGTAGATATGAAAAAATCCTCACTCGCTATTGGTAGTTTCGCTACAGGGTTCCCAGCATATGAAGAAAATCGAATTCCATGATCTTTCCATGATGGATATACAGTAGCTACAAAATTCCAGGTTGAAAACGGAACATATTTCCAAACCCAGACCAAAGACCAGAGGTAATTACAGTAGGTACTGATCTTAATTTCCTGAAAGGTGCCCTGATAACGCTTGTTTAATATGAATATAGGCAAGTATCACAAAGGAATAAAATGGCCTGGAGCATTGTTGAACGTTCTTTCACAATGCCACTCTTACGGCAATCTACAGTTTTCATCAACCGCAAACAAAGTAATGAGCGGTGACAATGTTTTCACCGAAGATTTAAGTAGATATATATGTTTGCCCACCCAAAGAGAGCGAGAAGGAGTAGGGCAATGTTCATAATTTTGAGCAAGGAATCAGGTGGGTTGACCTAGATATGACCTACACCAAAAAACTGGAATTAACTGGCCATCAAAAATAATGGCAATGAATTTTGTTGTCTGTCCACCTAAAAGAGGCAAGAGTTCAGGCATATTAAAAAATTTTTCAGGTAGTCAGGTGGGTTGACTGAGGTGTGAAAAATGGCAAAAAATCTTGAGTTCGCAGGCCATAAAAAAATGACGGCATTGAATCTGTAACTACACCCAAAAATAGGAAGGAGTCTAGAGACATCATTACAATCTTTTTCAGAGAGTTCGGTGGGTTATCCGAGATGTGAAAAATGCCCACATTTTAGAGAAGGTTGGCGATAAACAAATGACGGCGTTGAATTTGCCCCACACCACGAGTGATGGTCTTACGCCAAGAGGCGTTCTAGCATCCATTGTAATTAATCCAGGGTAAACCTGTTCCTAGCTTGTACAGCAAACATAGTTATGTAATAATAATCTCATTACTAGAAAAATCATTCTGAAGGCAAGGTGTACGTTAGTACTTCATCTTTCACACAATACTGTTAACCAGGGTTGGCTGGTTTAAACCAAATACAAAAAAAAAACATGGTTTAAACAAAAAAAACTTTTGTTTTTATACAACTTTTTTGGTTTTTATTCTTAAACATTGTAAAATAACCAGCCTTGCTTCTGGAATGTATCAGATTTTAGTTACACAACTGAAATGATGAGTTAATGTGTTTGTATTTAGGAGTCCGTTTGCCCGTTGGACAGTTAGGGTCAACTATTTCTGATGTTTATTAAAAACCTATAACTTATCGAACTTTGTGTTATTTCATTTCAGAGATACATGCATAATTATATGCTGATGTTTATTAAATTTTGGGAAGCTAGAAGCTACTCAAAATTAGAAGTATTATAGTAGTTATAGTGACTATTAGATAGCTATTGAGCTCATGAGAAGGATGTAGGCATATAGCTATTTCATTTTATTCAGTTCATTGCTCTGCTTTTAATTAGCTAATAGTTACTTTTTTTTTATCGAGATGTCTTTGTATTTTGAAGTGTTTCTAAGTTTTATGAAGGATTTTACAGCTATTTCACTTTCTTTAGTTCATTACTCTGTTATCAATTAGTTAGTAGCTTGCCATTTCTGTCAAGTTATATTTGTAATTTGAAGTATTTTCAAGTTTTTCAAAAGATTTAATACTGGAATTATTAATTATAGCATCTCTGCAGTTTGCATATTCAATGTAGCCATAGTAAATACAGGTACTCTGCTAACTGCTTTTTCATCCTCTATTTTAAAATCATTCTTCCACAGTAGGATTATTATTATTATTATATTGAGTAGTTTAAGTCTCCGTCTCCACAGCAACTTCGATCTAACAGAGGAAGAAGCAAGGGACACATAGTGTGACGATAGATACGTGGAACCCATGCACGAGGGTGTTCCCACACAGGATCAA
>LQNS02278139.1:10343276-10361280 GCA_001587735.2 Parhyale hawaiensis | reverse complement strand
CGATAGATACGTGGAACCCATGCACGAGGGTGTTCCCACACAGGATCAACGTGCATGGGAACAGCAAGTCGGGAAAGAAGAGTAAGAACAGATTGAAGAAAGATCAGTAGGAGTAAAAGATGGGAAGGAAGCCAAGTGGGCACGAAAGACAGCCGTCCCGAAGGCCTAGCTAATGGCTAAGGTAACCTACACAAACCTCCTGGGGGTGCTACTCCCCATAACATAGGATGGGCGAACCTAACTAACCTAACCCTATGTTCCACAGTAGGAAGTTGAATGAAGTGACTAAGACTGTTGATGATTAGCTCGCTACATTGAGTACACAGAAACCCTTTAAATTTTGGATAAAATTACTAGAGCTTGGGGAAAAACAACAAACTATAGAAATAAAAAAACACGTTTTTTTAGTTTCAACCAAAAACAATGGTTTTTGGTTTAAACAAAAAAAAATGGTTTTTGCCAACCCTGCTGTTAACTCAGGCCAGATTAGGCCTATGGTATCAAAGGAGATAAAGCTCTGGAAGCAAAGGGTGCTACTTTCTTTTGGCTATTCAGTGTACCACAATCACATTAGTACACTAACTAAAAATAAATCATAGCCAAGGACCTTTTCTGTGTCAGAATAAGAAATAAAAGTTTGCATCTTTGAATAATGAAATTTCATGATTTTTCCAGCATTTGACAAGATTAAAAAATTTTGTCTGAAATTTCATGACTTTTCCATAATTTAAAGCACCTTTTTCGTTTTCCCTGATTTTCCAGGATATTCAGGTTTTCCAGGTAGGCTACGGCCGGGAACCCTGCGCTAGCCTTGACCCAAAACAAAACTAAGCAACATAGCCAATACCGGTAATCTAGAGACCTAAACTCGTTACTCACCATTGGTTGTTTTGCTAGCCCCGCCTCCAGACGAGCTCGCCCCGCCCTCCTTCTGCTTGTTAACAACACTATGGGCGCTGTAGACGTGGTTCTCAAAGAGTCTGTACATATTGAAGGTGGCGGTGCATACGGTACACTTGTAGCTGAGGTGGGCGGGCTTAAGGGTCATCTTGTGGTCCCTGGCAACGTGATTCAGTAGCTTCCACTGGAACACCTGCCCCACATATGTCCTTTACATTAGCTTCATAAAATTGAAATTATTAATAAGAAGAGATGATAGCAAGCGAAACAATGAAATTCATAATGAAAGTGGAGTAATATCAATATTATGGAAACGTCAACTCGATCGCGTTCCCTCAGGGTGTGCACGGCCATAACCGAAAGGAACATCATCACTGGAAGGCTCATAAGGGGGAGAGGAGGGGGGGGGGAGTTAAAGCGATCATCCCCTTCCCTTCTCCCCGACTGTCTCTATTTACGCCTATGTGAATGCCCGAAACATTGACCCCCAATCAGAGTCTCGCAAGTTACTATTAGTTACACCGAGTAGTATGAGCTTCTATATCCACTACAAAAGCGATCTCACAGAGGAATAAAAATGTGGTATCTAGCAAGTTGGTAGAATCAGGAAACGAAGGTGTTCCCACAGACGATCAACGCACATGGGAACAGCAAGTCGGAAAAAGATGATAAACATAACATAGCATCAACAGTAGGAGTACAAACGCGAAAGGAAGCTAGGTGGGCATATGACATACGTTTCGGTAGTCTAACTGAAATTGAGGAAACAGGTTACAGCCTGGTGCATCTGGGCTCGTTGCTCCCCATGATACAGGAAGGGCGAGCCTAACCAACCTAAACCTAAGGCCCATCCTTAGTCCCGCCAGGGTTGGCTGGGCAGTGAGCACACCACCTCCACCACACTAATGCGAGCTGTGTGGGGGCACCTGCCAGACCAGGAATGGAAGGGTGGAGAGGGGGGCTCGGGTCGTTGCACCTTTCGTTTCGGCGCCATAGTTCTTAGCGACCCGTGGTCGGCTGCAGCTGTACTTACTCTTCTGGGGCTAGTTGGCCTATATCTGCAGCACAAACCACTGCGTGTGGGTTTTCTAGTGGAGGTACAGTCATAGTTGACTTTACCTTTAAGCTAGAAGCGCGCCGTTTCCAGGCATCACGTAGTCTACATCTCGTTCCGAAAATACAACATCAGGGTACCGGTATTCACAGTTTGTACACTCTGTCACAAGCTCAGTGCAGTGGCGAAAATAAGTTCTTCATCACAATCATAAATCCAAGGTCCATCCGGGGTCAGGGCCCCACGCTAGACTCGTGTAAAATACAGGACATGCGCCAGGACCCACCTTGCCACAGATGGGACACCGGCCGGCATCTTTGCTTTTGTTGGCAGCCTCCTGCATAGAAGAGGTCACAAGGCCGTGAGTGCCTAGTAGATGACGTTCCAGGCCCTGTGACACACAGAAAGAGCGTTAGTGGAGAACTGCGAGAGAATGATACTAATAACAGTAATGGCTACTGCTAGACACTAAATGTAATAAGAGAAAAGTCTAATGATATAGTCAAGTAAGGTCGCTAGATAAAGTGGTTCCTAGAGGACAGGAACATCAGTCCCGGCTGCACACTGGCAATGGGGCTGTTGGTCCGTCTACTGCATGCTATCTAATCCAATATAGCTACTAAGCCTGTAGGTAACTGAAGCTCATTAGAAAGAAGAAAGGTTGGTCCGTCTACTGCATGCTATCTAATCCAATATAGCTACTAAGCCTATAGGTAACTGAAGCTCATTAGAAAGAAGAAAGGTTGGTCCGTCTACTGCATGCTATCTAATCCAATATAGCTACTAAGCCTGTAGGTAACTGAAGCTCATTAGAAAGAAGAAAGGTTGGTCCGTCTACTGCATGCTATCTAATCCAATATAGCTACTAAGCCTATAGGTAACTGAAGCTCATTAGAAAGAAGAAAGGTTGGTCCGTCTACTGCATGCTATCTAATCCAATATAGCTACTAAGCCTATAGGTAACTGAAGCTCATTAGAAAGAAGAAAGCTGCTGGCCAAGATTACTATTATATTCAGGAGTTCAAGTCTCCGCTTTCACAAGAAAGGCGATATCACAGAGGGAGAAAGGAGATATAGTATGACGATAGACCTGAGGAACCCATGCACGAGAGTATTCCCACACAGGATCAACGCACATAGGAACAGCAAGTCAGGAAAGTAGAGGAAGTACAGATAGAAGAAAGATCAGAAGGAGTAAAAGATGGGAAGGAGGCACATTGGGCAGGAAAGACAGACGTCCCGAAGGCCTAGCTAATGGCTAAGGTAACCTACAGGGTCCCCCTGGGGGCGCTGCTCCCCATAGCATAGGATGGGCGAATCTACACTAACCTAACCCTATGGCCCATCCTACGCCGCCTGAGGGGGCTGTTGGCTAAGAATCCGTAGACACAACCACTATATATAAAGAGAGGCAACAGGAAAATACATGTAGTATGTCGATAGAAACGAGAGTGTTCTCACACCCATACTTCAGTGGCGTACCATCATCTCTGCTATAAGAGCCACACTGGCCTGGTCTGTGAAGAACCTATGCAGACATGAGAACAAGAGACTTGGTCTGCAAAATCTATGCTGATATGAGAAAAATTCATCAGGTATGTAAACTTAGTAGCTATGCTGATATAAGAACTGACTTAGGCCGTAGAGAATTTACGCTGAAATGAGAACAACTGACCTGGTCTGTAAAGAACCTATGCTGACACTTCTGGCAGTTAAGAGGCGGCCGATTGTAGATCATCTTGGGGTGAATTTTGACCTTATGTATGAAGTTCATATGGTTGCGTAACTGCTCCAGATCCTTAATATAACCATCACAAATTTCACAGATGACAAAGGAGGGCTTCCCGTCCTTGCCCGTGGCAGTCTTGACGCCCGTGCTTGTAGCGCCGACGGTAGCTGAGCCAGTGGCTCCCGAAGACGGTGCCCCAGCTCTGGGCAGGGCTGTTATGGATATACTGGGGGTCTGCCCCGACCCCTTGCCGCCCGTTTTGTTGGCCTGCATGCCCTGGAACAGCTGGCCTGCAAGCGCCAGCTGCTGCGATTGCGTCAGTTGCGGGTTCGGGGGTCGTTGGTTGAACGCCCCGGGGGCATTAGGCCGAGCGGCGGCAGCGGCAACAGCCCCACCACCGGCATTAGACAGGGGCGTCTTGTAGGACCCTACGGGCCGACCCCGGCCCCTATTGAGGTTGTTAGCGGCGTTGGTCGCAGCCGCAGGGTTAGGCAGAAGCCCTTGGGCTACCGCACTCTGCAGCTGCTGCATTGTCAGGCCTGCCGGCAGCCCCTTGGGCATCAGGTTCCGACCGGAGGCGTCGTACAAGTTACCACCAATGTTCTTAATGTTGGTGCCCATGGGGAGACCTCTGCCTCTGTTCATCTGCTTCGGTATCTTGGCGGGTGGTTCCCAGTCCATTAGCTCGCAATTCTTCTCCGGCTTGAACTTCTTGGCGCAGGAGAAGCTGTGCCGGGTCATCTTGCTCTTGTTGTTGTCCTCGAAGGGGCACATGGGACACTGGAAGAATGCGGGGGCACGCTCGAGTCGGCCTCGCACCATGTGCTCCGCTTCCATGTGGAAGAGGATCACCTGGGGCCCTCGCGTTTCGAAAGCACAGAAGTTGCACTTGTAGGTGTAGTTGACCATGTGGGGGGACTCCAGGTGCCGGTCCATCACCAACTGACTGTCGGTCCGGTAGTTGCAGTGCCGGCAGAGCTTGGTTGCGAGGCGAAGGTGCGAGTTCTTCTCCCGGCTCTTGGACAGCTGTCGGTCGAGGGCCTTGACGGCAGCGATGTCCTGCCGGGTGGGCTGAGTCTTCATTTTGTCGAGCTTGCGCTTCTGCATCTTGAGTAGGTCAGCCTGGATGAATTCCTGCGCCTGGGAGAGGCCCAAGTCAAGCATGAACGCCCCAAGGGAGGATTTGTAATAGCTCTCCCACCTTCCTAAGTGAGAGTAGTCGTCCTTCTTGTACCTATCGAGATCATCGTCTTCTTCCTGAGGTTTTTCTTCCTTGTTTTCCTTATTCTCATCCGAGTTTTCCTCTGTCTTCTCCTCGTCTTCTTTGCCCTTTTCTTTTTCTTTGTCTTCATCTTTGGTAGCTTCTCCTTTCTCGTCCTTCTTTTCACTTTCATCATTGGTGCTATCTTTTTTCTCTTGATCATCTTTCTTCTCTTCATCATCTATCTTCTCTTTATCATCTTTCTCCTCATCCACTTCCATTTTCTCTTCTTCCTTATCTTTGTCACCTTTATCTTCCTTTTCTTTCTCTTCACTCTTTTTCTCTTCTTTCTTTTCGTCCTCCTTTTCATCTTTCGTTTCCTCATCTTTCTTCACTTTCGCATCATCCTTATCAGCTTTGTCCGCTTCCTTCTCTTTTGCTTCCTTATTCTCCTCGGACTTGCTGTCCTCTTCTTTCTTCATTTTCTCCTTCTCCTCATTAAGCTTCTTTTCCAGCTCTTCTTGTTCCTTGCTTAGGCGCTTCAGGAAATCTTTTATATTATCCTGGAAATGAAAATGAATAAAAAATCTTATTAGTTTCCTCAACTAGCGTTACATATGGCCGGATATGCATGATATAAACTTTAGCAAGCTAATGAAAGGAGTATAATAGAGGCGCTGGGTGAGAATGCTTGAATCGCATGGCTCCGTACACGTAATATTCTTCTGCGCTCAGGCACGTATCTACACTATACGTTTCATACGCTATCTATATGGGCCATAAAATAATTTCATCAATGCACTCACTATCAGTAATTGCAGTTTTTGGTCATTGATAACTTCGCTGACGTGCTCTCAATCAAGTCTGCTAGTTAGGTCACTAATTTCACCAGTGTGCTCTCAATGACAGTTATGGTAGGTAACATAATAAAGTCAATCAACACGAAAATCAGCACTAGATTCAGCGACCTTGCGGTCATGATCGGCAAGACTCTCTATCATTAAGTCCAGGATTCGCCTGTTTTGAGTGAGCTAGGTTCCACTAGCTTTCACGACGAGTGGCTAGACCGAGGCCCCGGGGTTTTAGCTTCCAACCAATAGCAGTATTGAAATTGTAAGGCTCTGGAGTAGCATGCAACCTGTCAACACACGCTGGAGACTAGATTATGCTGCTTCAAGAAAGATTAGAGGACAAGCTTTAGGGAGAAGGGTTGGTTTGTATGAGGTCCGACACTAACTCTTGGGAACAGCCAATGGCTGCTTGCGTCTCATTCCACCCCATAAAGTGCTTACTCCAGCATCAACACCAATACAAATTACATGAAATTTTGTCCGACTGCAGGGTAGTCGAGTGTTCGAAGTCACTCGTAGCAATTCCAATTGTACAGTTCTGATGAAAAGTCAGAGAACCCCGTAGTACCCTCAGCCTACCATGTTTCACGGGCAAAGAAGTAGCTATTAGCAAGTAGTTAATAAGAGCAGGGTCAGAACTCAAAAACCTTGAGCTAGCCAGAATTGCAATGAATTATCAGAGAATATGATTACGGTATGGTACCTACAAAAGCACATGTGCATATCACAAAACTTTGTCACCAAAAACCACGAATTATTGATAAAACCGCGAGCATATTTCTTGAACCTGCCTATACAAAAGTATGAATTTCCCAAACCTCCGTCTTCCATATTATTATTATTATATTGAGTAGTTTAAGTCTCCGTCTCCACAGCAACGGCGATCTAACAGAGGAAGAAGCAAGGGACACATAGTGTGACGATAGATACGTGGAACCCATGCACGAGGGTGTTCNGTTCCCACACAGGATCAACGCGCATGGGAACAGCAAGTCGGGAAAGAAGAGTAAGAACAGATTGAAGAAAGAGCAGTAGGAGGAAAAGATGGGAAGGAAGCAAAGTGGGCACGAAAGAACGACGTCTCAAAGGCCTAGCTAATGGCTACAGTAACCTACACGAGCCCCCTGGGGTCGCCGCGCCCCATAACATAGGATGGGCGAACCTAACTAACCAAACCCTATGGCCCATTCTACGCCCCCTGAGGAGTAGCTAATAACAACAATAGCATGAGCGCATTTCTCGAACATTAATCTCCTAAGGGAAAGAATTAGTAACCAAGTACGGTGTCATGAGCACGGCGTTTATTTTGCCGTGCCCCTGACATCTCGCCCCAAAAACGTCCCTTTATCAAATTGCCGAATAACACTGTTAATATTACTCATAGGGTCTATTTATGAAATGTTCAAAATATTGATTACGCCCTCTAACGCCTGTTTACAAAATGAGCAAATTATTATGTAGCTTTCTCGTGACTCTACTTATTCAGAATATTTAGAATAGTGTGTTAATTCATGTCGATTTTGTTCAAGAATAGCCGAGAAATAACGGTCAAGCGGACGGAGAACTGCGTGCTACCCCAGCCTCACTTATCCCCACATAGCTGTGGGTGCCTTCAAATAATACTGAGGCAGAAGGAGTTGCCAGTTAGTTAAATTTATATTATTATTTATGTGAACTATTTCCCATAGCCAAGGCAAGAATATTCATAGTTTTGATCGATTTAATTTCATTACAATAAGAAGCTTTTCAAAACTTTACTCAGAAGGAACATAATTTTAATAAAACGGATATGCCTAAGAGCTCGGAGCCCCACGAGAGTAGATTTTTACGATGGGTCGGCAGAACCCTGTGTGTGTGTGTGTGCTTGTGAGAAGGAGCAGTGTGAAGAGCTCGCCAAGTCCATTTAGGGCTTGAGCCAACAGAAGACCCGACGTGTGATAAGTTGAGTACTTCCAATTTTACCAAGATGTTATTTGTGTCTAATTTGGGCTGGTGATTAGTGGGGGTACCAGGGATCCTCAATAGGAAAGGGTGATTAGCTGGCAACCGTGAAATTGTACCGGTACTTTAGCATTACTCGATGCCCAATAATCGCCTTAACATTATCCACGTTTTATTTAACCTTATGTCTGCAGACGTAGGTTGGAGAGAAAGGTTAGAGTCGAAAATATCAAGATTTGCCCTTATTTTACATCCCCTGAAATGGCTAGCTTCGGACTACTGTCGAGCTTGAATGGACCTAAAAGCAATACTCTTGCCATTTCATACGATTTCCACAAAAAATAGTGAGGTCCATTACAACGGTAGTAAATAATGCAGGGTGCTGCCGACATACCTTGGGCTTGCCCTCCATCACGTAGGGCACAATGAAGCTGGGGGCCTCAATGACGTAAGCCTCGTCCCTTAGAGCCCCCAAGGTGTTGTAGTACTGCTGCAGGTTGGCGAGGTACTGCTGGCCTGCTGGTGTCGTGTTGGCCGCCGCCTGTTGCTGCAGCAGCACCTGAGGGCAGGCGTTACATGGCGATTATTAACTCCTTTCATTTATAGCCTAGCCTCCGTATGGCATTTCAGATGGTGCTATTCCCATGAGAAAAGCAAATTAATGCACGAGAGAAGGGCTTAGCTCGGTAACAAACCAACTCGAGAGTATCGGTCCGTCCAGCAGTTGTTGGTTATTCATTACCCACTCAAAGACGCGTGAAAATATACATGTACCTGAAGGAGTTCATATTAGCAGTGCAGTAGGTTATAAAAAAAACCGCAGAGAATTTGCAATAACCCTTTTTCATTGATTGGATAGTACCGGTACTTGGGATATTGCACGACAGATGAACTGACATGTCAACTTGCCTGGCACGTCACTACATATAGCCAATTCCATAGCTAATGCGATTCTTAAGAAAGAGTTTTTCAGTTGCTTTAAAAAAAGATGAACAGTAGGTCTAACTGTAAATTCTTCGCCGTTATTTCAAGAGGACGAGGGCCACTAGTTACTGTATATGTATAACCTTAGACTGCACTACCTACACATGGTGGAGGTAAATGATTTTTGCGTCACATCATATTTAGACAATTACTGTAATACGAAGCTGCGCGCTCTTCAGCAACACTGGCAAAGCCGAGTCTTACTCCCTATTGTTGACATGGGGAACCCATTACAGACTTCGAGGGGAAATGGCCCTACTGCCTCGTCAGTAGATCCGTGTTTCCCCGAGGTGAACACCTACCTACCTACTAATTAGCAAAGCAAGGGACACAGAGGGTCAATTACTTTGACAGCCAATGAATATAATCCGCAATGATGCTTTCTGTCTTTTCATAAAGACCCATTGCGGATAATTGATATTTGCAGAAAAAACCCACAGTCACAGCTTGGGGAGTCTCAGAGGTTGATACGATGGAGATAGGAGCGTACTCCCGCAGGGCCAACACGAAGCCGGGCTATGACACATTCTATAGCTAGATCTCATCCGATGAGAGGCCCATGGCGAACTGAGTCCTGCCATCTATCTTGCCAGAGCCACCATATTTTACTCTTCAGCATGTGAACTGCGTCATCAATGAGTAAGGGTGAAATTGTCTGATAGCTTAGCAAATGAGCTCTTTTTGCAGCGGCATCTGCTGCCTTATTAGCTACCAGATATTCCCTTATGACCAGGGGCAAATTGAAGTAAACTGAGTGAGAAGAGGCATTGAGAGTCACCAATAATTCTTGAATAGCAAAAACTATGCAGTGTATTTTGTTTCCCTATTTTGCAACAGGAACAGAGCACTTAATGAGTCAGTAACAACAATGAGATTATCCCCATTACGCATATATATCCTGGCCCAAACCAAGCACTCATTAATTGCGAACAGCTATTCCAAGGACGTATACGTCCAACGACGTAAATAATACGAGACTGGAGTTCCAAACAAGGGAAAGTCCAACCAATCACCCTCACAATATTAGGATTTACTGCAAAATAGAGCTAGACAGCCGTCCACATTTTCGGCACTGTAGAATAAATTAATAAACCTCACATGGCTCAGGCTCTGGGGGAACGCTAAACTCATAACGATAACCCCACCAAATGAGCACCATCAACTACCCTGCAGAAATCCCCTGAGTATTTTGATTCATGGTCCCTCCCTCCCCCCCCCAGTGATATTTTCCCTTGAGTTTTCCAGACTGCTAGACACCCTGCCACACGTACCTGCTGCACAGCGGAGATGTAAGCGTTCTTGAGACCAGGGGGGGCGTTGGGCCCGCCAGTGATGGCAGCAATGGCGTTCTGCAGGGCTGCAGGGTTGTTGGCTATGGCGGCAGCTGAAAGGTTAATGCCTGCACGGTAACAACGTGGCTTCAGTTACCTACTCAGTAAGAGCTGAGCCTTGTTGTACTCACAAATTTAAGGTTACTGGTGCTACATCGGTGACCCAAATACTAACAAATTGTATCAATTATAGTAGCTAACGAATGTGAATGCTGACTGCGACACTAGCTAGGGTGATAACCACTCAAAAACATGTACTTAAAGTAAAGGAAACAAAATAATTATCTATACAAATATACAAGGAGTAAACACCGTGGCTTACAGTGGTTGGTATCCATACTTAGGCTACGCCAAGTCTTCTTTTACGGTAACTCACAATATATTATTGTCAAGCTCGCACTACCCGTCAATAGATGGTGCATTCGCAAGTTGAATTAAGGTTACCATTAGCTATATATAAAGAGGGCTTACCTCCAATATTAAGGTTACCCCCAGCTCCCGACACGTTCTGGGCAGCACTGTGCATCATCTGCTGAGGTGTTTGTGGCGGTTGCTGCTGCGGTGGTGGCGGCGGCTGCTGCTGCAGCTGTTGTTGTTGTTGTTGCTGCTGTTGTTGTGCCTGCTGCTGTATGGTAGACGGGTGCTGGGTGAGGGTTATGGAATGGTTGCTGATCTGCTGGTTGAGATGCTGAAGGGTGGAGGACGCACCACCAGGACCCGAGGTCTGCTGGGCAACGGCGGCGGCGAGATTGCCTTGGTTGCGCAGGAGGGTGTTCGTGTCGATGACAATAACATTTTGCTGCTGCTGCTGCTGCTGGTCCTTCCTCACACCCTGGGTTCCAGAAGAATAGGTAGCAAGGTAATTATTAATATGCATCTTAGTTTCAGCGTCATTAATCCCTGGAAAGATGCTTCAAGAATGGAAGAGGAAGGAACATATAATAGCTATGTTGAGAAACAGGTGAAGGCTATACATACGTAAGGATTTTCTCACTCTGGATCAATGCTCAAGGGTACCTACATTAACTAGGGAAATAAAGTAATTAGCTACCTAGTATATAGATACAATAAAATAGAAATAAATAACTAAATCAATAAAGCTAATAGCGATGTTCAGCTGATAGTCTTACTTTACACTCAGGAAGTAACAATAATCAATTAAAATCAGGTGTGCAGTTAAGAAATGGGATGTTTAACCCTACATTGGTCATCTGCTACCAAGTCGATATTTATAAATCCACACTCCATAAAAATATCCAGCATTAGAAAGACATTCGGGTGACAACACACCCAGCGTGACCATCGCATTGTTAACTATAACTCCCTACTCCAAGGAGCTTCTATAGAGGAGGAGGAGGGAGCCCTTCGGCCCATTCACAGATTTGTCAGCGAGTCAACCAGCTGAGGAATGCGTTAATGAATCTCATTGGTGGAAGTGATAGGGAAGCAGTTAGTTCCACAGAGGAGCAACAGACAAACGGAGTTACTGATATGCGACTGGTGTATACGCTATTGCCTGTAGCCATAAGCGACTCTTGAGCTTCAGAGGCGAGACTCCTGATTCCCTCCTCTCTACAGAAGCTCCTTGCCCAAATCTATTGTGGCAGGGGAATGGTCTCAACTAAAATAGACTGTCAACAAGGGTAAGAAGCTACTGCACTACCTATATAACCATTTGGGCAAATGGCGATAAGGTCATTTTGGGGGCAAAAATTGACTTTGGCCTCTCACATTCATTTTTTCCCAACTTGAAAAATAAATGCAAACACTGAATTGACCACAACAAAATATTTCAAGAGTCTATGCACTCATTTCTTGTCCATAGCGATTCTAATGGCGGGGCCACATAGTATGCATTTCTAGTTCCTACGCCCCACTGGTTGCTAGAATGGGTAGCTTGTGGGCCGTTTCGATAGGTACATATTTCAAATCTGTAGCATAGATACCGTGGCATAAATGATGTCCGAGTCTTGTAACCTTGCATCAAAATGTCCGAGTAAATGCCTATGTGGCTTCGGCATAATTCTCCTGAAGCCGAAGTAATTTTTTGCCCCTAAAATGACCTTACTGCCAGTTGCCCCAAATGGTTACCTTGTAGTAGTAGGAGTTTTACAAGAGCATCAGGGTCGCAATGTCCATATCGCGCCGAACTACCTATTCCTGTGGTTTAACACAGGCTCGTGCGCCACTAGGACGCATTTTAAATTGTCAATTTGTCTTAGCCCATCCGCCGGTAGATCTCAGAGTGGTCAATGCGCCACTGACAGGAAAAACGCGCAAGTTGAGCATCTCTAATCCCTGGGCATGGCTGAACGCCTTCGCTCAGCCACGCAACACAGGGGAAGGAAACGAAACACAAGATGGCAGAAATCCAGCGGCAACAGGTCGGCCACCTCGACTGGCAGCCCACCTCCCGAAACAGAAGGGGAAGTATTGAGAACCTACCTAGCTTTACAAAACTTACCTCGTCAGCAGGAACTGCGGCAAGCTGCAACATCCCCTGAGGAAAAGGCACTCGGGACCCTTGGGTGTGTCATGCCCAAATATATTGTGGCAGGGGAATGGTTACCCATACTATTTCAACTTAAACTCCTTGGAGCAGCGAGTGCGTAACGCTGATCAGCTGCTAATAAAGTAGGGCGCTGCACAGGTCAACACCAGGATATTCGGATGCCCTGGGAATTCGACAGCCATGTAATTTATATTGACAAGCCTCACTTCCTCCGCGCTAAAGCAAATGTTACTGCTAAACGTCACTTTCTTAGAAAATTGGACCCAAACAACTTGCAACGAGTTAAGCACTCACTGTAGAAACTAACCAACACATAGGCAACAGATACCTAACGTCTGCAGTTTTTGCCCAAAGCCCAGGCCGGACCGCGCTGTCATTGTCCGTGACTATTTTGTGTACGTGTCAGGGTGTACGTTCATGCCGTGCGCTGCGTCACCACTACCATGCGCTACGCAACAGTTGCCACACGTCGCTGTGTGACATAACTGCGCTCGTGTAAGCTTTGCTAAAAAAGAATCTTTTATAAATTAACCTAACCGGCGATACAGTAACGTGTGGCAATGAGACAACAGCAGTACAGCACACGTACTTGAAAACACAGCGATGCACATACACAGAATAGTCACGGATGACGACAGTGCGGCCGGCCCAGAGCGCCAGCACCATCAACAAAGAGCACACGCACGCAAAACCAACGACCAGGAGAGGTGAGCAGTTGGCCAATGGAAAGCCACCAACAAACACATACATGGATGATCCCTCCTCAGCAATAGCAAACTACAGCAAGGGAAGTTCGCACAGAGCAAGCAACACCATGGCAGAGAGCCAGGCATTATTAGTAACTCTCCAGCACAGTGGCACCCAACACCACAGAACTCTCAAAAACCCCCATCAGAAAGAAAGAGCAAGACCACCCACACTCATGCAACATGCGGCACTAGGTAAGCATCACCACAGCTGAGAGTCAAGCATGAGTAGTAATGTAAGTGTATCAGGGGTAGCTACGGGAATTAGACTTGGTGCATTGCCGGAGAGCAACGAAGAGTTAGCCTACTAAAATACCCCAAACTTCATCAAGAAGGGGCAAATAAGAACCCTCAGCACTTCACTCGTGCCCTCCCTTAGTTAGTCACTTTAGGACTTTAGCTTTGAGTCGCGGTCTCGCCGTTTAAACACAATTGTAACACAGACTGGGGACAGCACCACTCGGCTGAAGGACCTAATAGCCTCCCCCCATTTGCTCCATGCAGCCAAATGTGCTAGTGCCGAGACTCTCCAACAAATAGGCTACCTAGAAAATTATGATTCCTTCATAAACAAGAGCAGTAAGTAGGCCTACATTTTATTTGCAATGAAGGAAAGAAAAGAAACACCTAACAAAATTTTATCTAACAACTTTTGACGCTTCTGGTCAAGCCATTTGACCTACAAAAGCTTCACAATCTCTTCTCCCCATGAAGGTTAAAAGTCGTGACCCAAGTAGCTCGGGAAGTTGCCCGCGATACCCTTTCTCTGTGACTACGACCCACATAGCTCCGGAAACTTACAATCCCCACTTCTTGCAATGTCAAGACCCACGTAGCATGGGAACCCCAAGATTCCTTCTCTTCACGGGCGTCACAACCCATGTAGTTTGGAAAAACGCGATTTCCTTTCCTCTCGGGGTGGGGTCACGACCTACATAATGTGAGAATCCCATGATCCACACTCCCCTGGGGATCACGACTCACGTAGTTTGGGAGCCCCACAATCCCCTCGCCTCTGTATGGTACAACAGTCATGGTGTAGTTCAGCATCCATTATATCTATGTTTATATAAGCTACCTAGTGTAATTTACAATACTGTACCGTACTGTCGCTTTAGGAAAAAATATGTAGCTAACTGTTTCCTCATTTCCTGTCTTCATTTGTAATATTCCCAAATTCCAACAACATTCTGTAAACTTTGGCCATACAGGCAGAGTAGGAACAATTAGGCTAGGTAGCCTGTCAGCTAGTCAATTAGCTATCAATAATATTACACAGCGGAATGCTTTGACAGATGTTCCCTGTATATACCTAACGCATTTTCACAACTGTGCTCAACAGTGAACACTGCAGCATTTTGCTGTTCTTCACCTAGATTAAGTGGCCACAACACTGGTATTAGCCAAAGAAAAGGTTCTATGGGTGTACAGAAAACAAGTACCTACTGTATGCTGTAGATAGACCCACATTTCTGAACAGAAGCATTAGTCCTGCCTACATTTTACGAGTTTCACTGTAGTTCGGTACTTAATGGTAGCTACCTAGTTTATAGCTCATGGCAATTGAAAAGGGCGCTGGGCATAGCACACAAAAAGCTTGCATGCACTACAGTAGAATCTCTGTGATTTGTTATTCGATAATTCGGGTGCTTCAGTATTTCAGCATTGGCAGGCTTTTGGCACCATTCCTGAAATTCGGCATGAAATACCGAATTGAAGATCTTAATTTCGGAGAGCGTCTTCCCCAAACAGCGTCCGCCCCCCCTAATTAGAATTTTACACATGTAATTTGGAAAAACAGCCGAACTGCAAGAGATGGCTTCCAAAAACACGACGCCACTTGGCATGCGGAAATTTTGGCGTCAGTTCAATTACCGCACGTGATGATTATGTAGTTGCTATGCACATTTTTTTTTTTCTTGGGTTGGATTTAATCTACACAGAGTAGAACCCCGACTTACGACCTCCCCCCGACATATGGACTTCGCAACTCACGAACTTTTCTTGGCACAAAAATTACGCACGAGATACAAACCCCTACCCCGCTTACGAACCTGGTGAGATTGCAAATTTTTATTTATGCATTACACATGCATAGCCTATACCTACTGTATTTCTTTGTTTTATTTAAAAAAAAACCCAGTCCACAACCCAACTCTTTAGTTTTCTAAATGGAAAGACGGTCAGTAACGCCAGTCGAATTTCTCGATGGAAAAACGTGCTGCCACGCGCGTAACTCAGGACGCCATTCACCGCGCTCCTGGCAAAGCAAATTTCCAATGGTGCATACCTAAGCTGCGTAGCTACTCCTTCTGCACAATTCATAGAGCTAACACAGAAAGGATTGTCTGCAAATACCGATGAGCAATAGATAGGTAAACATTAGTTCGACTTACGAACCTCCTCATAGAACAGATTATGTTAGTAGGTCGGGGTTCCACTGAACATGTGTATGCAAATGTATGCATTCTATATGTAGGTATGTAGCTATGTACATACAGTACATAAGCTCCCTGCACACTTCAGTTTGGCTACGGACCTACGGTTGTCAATTGATTGATGTGTTCTCTAAATCTTATACTACGGTACCTAAGGTGCTAAACTATAGAGAAGTTCTCCGATTCAGCAAAACATGCTAAAATAGCAACGGGTTGCATAATTCGGCATATTCATTATTCCAGCAACCCCAGACCCCCGAACCATTCGAATTAGAGAGACATTACTGTAGTAGCTAGAAGAATTTTAGCCACTGGCAAAACTTTCTATGATTTCACCCAAGCACTATTATATAGCTAGTCAAGGCTCATCCTAAGCCCTGAAAAGAAGTAGGCATCACTAACAAAAACAACCCGAAGTCCTACTAAGGTTAAGGCAGCCAAAGGCATGCCCTTGAAAGCACGTGTCATACAAAGGCTCACCTTCATGGGTCCTCTCTTCATTTCATTATCTAGAGCAAGTGGATCCTTTTCTTCGATCATCTCAACATCACTGCCACCTTTTTCTTCATCAGCCGGAGGACCGATTTTGACATCATCGACGTAACTGACGGGCTTCCGTTGTCTGGAAGATCTTCTCATCTCCTTAGGAGCACCGTCATCTTCTAATGCTATTGACTTTTTCTTTTTCTTCTTCTTAGGAGTTTCATTAGCAGAATCTTCAGATTTCTTAACCCCTGCATCTCCTTCTTTGGTTGGAGATAGAATTTCAGAGGCGGTGTCCGTTCTTTCTGAATCGTCTGAAGACTTCACATCTTTAGTTTTATCACCTTCCTCACTATCAAACTTTTCTTTTGCTTCTTTGTTTGCATCAGAATCGCCATTTACTTTAACATCTGACTTTTCGGGTGACTCGGATGTACCTTCATCTGATTTTCCGTTAGTGGCAGCAGCATCAGCAGTGGCTGCAGTTTCAGCGACATCAGATTTTTTGGAATCATCTTTATCTTTAGCTGCGGATTCTTTATTAGCATCAGCAGATTTCAACTCTTCCTTACTGGAACTTGCAGACTCCTCCTCCTCCTCCTCCTCTTCATCTTCTTTGGCGTTGCGCTCGCCAACAGAATCATCAGGTTTGGCAGATTCTTCGGTAGCAGATTTGCCATTCACTACGGGAGAATCAGATTCCGTGGCAACATCACCATTGGATAATTTCTGGCTCTCCTCAGCAGATTCCTGGCCGTCTCCATTGCTTGCTTTGGCATCATCTGAAAATATAGAAAAGAGTTACAAACTGGTCAAATTCAAATTATCATACACTATCTTCAAGCCTTTGGAGTTTACCGGATATAGGTATAGACCATAGACCATACCTACATGTAGCTATAGTGTGGTTTATGGTGTATGTTACAGTGGGTGATATTCTCATGAGGATGTGACAACTAATGCTAGCTATTCTTAGAACTACATGGCTGTTGTTACTAGTACTATTCATTTGAAGACATCACAACTAGTGCTACTGTATAAGGACGGTACTATTAGTGCTCTTCCTACAAATATCTAATCTAAATATGTTACAACTGGTGCTATTCCTATGAGGATGCTATATGTAGCTAATGCTATTTCTATAAGGATATTGCAACTCATACCATTGGTATGAAAAGTTACTCACACAGCCTGTAATAAATAAAGCAGAAAGATAGGTGACAGTGTATGGGCAACACTGTGGTGTATTAGTGTGTGTGTGTGTGTGAGACCACAGGGATAAAATTGTCTCCTGAGTCCTGGCAAAGTGTTGTCATGTATAACTGTGCTATGCTGTGAATTTTTTAAAGGAATTTCCAATCAAGTAGCTAACGTACATTGAGCTTAATGACTACTCTTAGCTTATAGGTAGGTATTGCATAAGCTAGATATCAGTAGATAGTAGCTAACCAGAGAAGAAGAAAGACTGCTAACGCAGGTGCTAGGGTAGAACGGGGTGATTTCGCCGCGGGTGTTTTTTTTTTCATTATAGAGCCTATATATCAAAATGAAACTGACATACAGGAAATCTGGAAGTGTCCAGTGGTAGAGAAGTTACTAAGGATCAAATTAGGCTATTTAAGATGCATTTCATTGCTATAGGGAGGGGGAAGGGCAGTAATTAATAAGAGTGACAATTTTTAACAATTTAGGTGTACCTACTTTTTCATGTTTAGGTAATGTCTCATTATTCCCGCAGATTATTAACTCAAGTAGTATTTTGGTTAAGCTAGAGGTAGTGCATTGCATCATCTAGATGGGTCAAACTCACCGCTTGGATAAAAAATTTATCCCC
>LQNS02278139.1:10284773-10295993 GCA_001587735.2 Parhyale hawaiensis | reverse complement strand
GTGAACTCGCACGATTAATAAAAACTGTAATAGCCCCCAGTGTTTCAAATCCTCGCAGCTGCCTGTCATTGCCGGAGAACCCTGAGTCGCTAGGTCTCAGCAAGGATTCATTGGTGTTGGCTGCTCTCCCACAACAACTTACCTAGGGAGAATTGCAGAGGAGATTGGTTTGACTGTTAACTTTTGTAGAACTTTTTGTGGCTTACACAAAGTTGTGCTGACAGCGATGTTACCAAGCATTCGGACGAGTGAATGACACGTGAACTCGCCCTAAAGTGCTAGTGTGTGATTGACAAAACACGCCAGTTTTCTGTACGCGTTGCATCTGCCAAGTTCGGAAAACTTAACAATAGGTACCGATTTTATTTTGTGGAACGCTTACAGAACACGAACAATGAAAATGAATTTTTGTTGACACCACTTTATTGATCAGCATTACTGTAATCCTGCAAAATACCTAGAAAATTAAGAAGTTTGTAGAAAAAATAGAGGCCATGTATGTTTTGAATAATCAGTAACTTGCGGTGAGCTCTGTCATCTATTCATAGGGTTATAAGTATTCTAGGAGAAAAAAATAATAGACGCCATGTTAATGTTGAATAGTTAGCTGCCAATTGGGGTGAGCTCACTTCAGTTCCATCTGCTCGTCAAGCTATACCTAAGTATTCCAGAAATAGTCAAATAGGTTGATCCACTAGCTTAGAATCAGTCCAGGACACCTAGGGCTGCAAACGAGGGTGCTTGCACCTCCTGGGATTGCAAAACGTGCTTTTGACTGGTGTGAAACTTAAATTATTTCCACGTCATTCAAAAGTTTACTTGAATTTGTGGCACAAATTGATGTCATTTAATTCATCATCATATGGGTTATTAATTTTGTAGGGTTGCTAGCACACACCAAAAGTATTCTACGGTGCCAGGGCCTCAGCCATACGTAGAAAAGTTTGGGAACCACTGGTTTAGGAGATGATGAGGTAGGAATGCGAATATCAATACTCACACACAAAAAATAAATAGAATTATCAATTATGCTCAAACGACGTCATAACTGAACAAGCATTGCCGTTCAAGTGCTATGTTTGGATAGTGACCAAAAAAGTTGACGCACAGATCGATTTCGTTCACCTACTTGCCTAGAACACGTTGAGCTGAATGACACGTGAACTCCGTTTGAGTAAGTTTAATATAGAAAATGTGTCTGTTTCTACCGCTAGCTGCGTGTTTCAGTGTAAGAGATCAATGAAAAAAAATTGGCTCACACATGTAGGTAGCTATGTATGTGTATAGCCTATTCAGAAAGAGAGTTGATTTGTATTACATTAGATATCCATAGTTCGTGCGCTTGTGGTCCCAAACTAACGCGAATTAAAAACGATTAGGTAAAAATAAATAATCCTATATTAAAATGCTGCGAACGGAGATCGTACGAATTGGGAGCGGCACAAAGGGAAATCGCGCGAATTGGGAGCAGCGCTAACGGAGATCGCGCGAATTGGGAGCAGCGCTAACGGAGATCGTGCGAATTTGGAGCAGCGCTAACGGAGATCGTGCGAATTGGGAGCAGCGCTAACGGAGATCGTGCGAATTGGGAGCAGCGCTAACGGAGATCGTGCGAATTGGGAGCAGCGCTAACGGAGATCGCGCGAATTGGGAGCAGCGCTAACGGAGATCGCGCGAATTGGGAGCAGCGCTAACGGAAATCGCGCGAATTGGGAGCAGCGCTAACGGAGATCGTGCGAATTGGGAGCAGCGCTAACGGAGATCGCGCGAATTGGGAGCAGCGCTAACGGAGATCGTGCGAATTGGGAGCAGCGCTAACGGAGATCGCGCGAGTTGGGAGCGGCGCAAACTGAGATCGTGCATATTGGTATCTTCTGCTCTATTATGTATCGTAGTGTAGTTCAAGTAAGAAATTTAGCAATGACTTTTATGATGCGTAGAGGAAATGTGGCCTCCGTGTCGTGCAAGTGCATCAACCATGTTTTATTGAATGTATGTTTGGGTACATATTTTTATAATTCAAACTCCCCTTGTAAGATGAAATCATAAAATCATCTTCATTTATACATTGTCTATGCTTTTAAAATTCCATCATGATGTCATCCCTTTTTATCACCGGCAAAAGAAGCGAGAGAGGTGATAGTATTTTCGTTGAAGATTTGTTTGTATATATATAAATGTCTGTCTGCCTAAAACGAGTAAGAAGGAGTTGAACAATGGTCATAATTTTTATTTCGGTTATTCTGGTGGGCTGACTTAGATGTGACCTATGCTAAAAAACTAGCATTAGCTGGCCTCCAAAAACGACGGTGAAGAATTTTGTTGTTTGTCCACCCAAAACGAGGCAGAAGGATTAAGGAGTCATAATATTAATAGTAATTTTTAGGCTGTTATGTAAGTTGACTGAGACATGAGTACTGCAAAAAAATATAATATATATATATATATATAGAAGCAGCTTGCCATAAAAAATGACGGCGTTGAAATTTACCCCCACCACTGGTGATGGTCTTACACCCTTTGGCGTTCTAGTTGTTAGTATATTTTGGTGGGACATCGAGCTTGAAATGTAAGCAGTGTATTGCAACTTGTTTTGTTTTGTTTTCGGTTGAACAAAAGTCTTTAACTGCAAGACGTTGTGGGAGCGTGCACAGCTAAGACTATCAATGTGCCATCGACTAGTGTAGTAAAAATAGAGTTTGACGTCTGCCGAACACCACACAAGAGCATACACTCCTTCGCCGCCAGAAAAATATGTTACATGCAGGTGTTAAACGAAGAAAACCTGTTACGCTTGAGAGGGTTCACAACTCCATTTCACGAAGTAAGACCGAGTTATCGAAAATCTCGGCTAAGAGTAAACGCATGAAACTAGACGAAGGAAATTCAAAAACGTGGCAGGAAATTTCTCTCGTGGCGTCATTATACTGAACCAGTATGTAATAAGAGCTGGCCTCCGACCGCTATACAGGGCACAAGTCAGGTCATAATTCACCAATGGTGGCAGTGGTGAGAAGGTGGGCTTCATTTTGGTTAATACCAAACTGCCAAGAATCATTGGTCTCAAACTCGCCATCAAAACAAAGGTATAGAATTCGTTTTCTTTTCCTCCTCGAATGTAACGCAATTATCACTCAAGACAACAATTGAGGCACAACAATATTTATTATTATTTTTATTGGACATTTATTTCTCCACAGGCGGGAGGTGTTCTTGGATTATTATATTACAGCTTACATTAAAAATTGTGCGTAGATTAATTTGTTAGAAATATGACAGCTATATATTCACAACCTAATCGACATGGCTCAGTGCCATCACATACCAAACGAGTTAACTGGACTGGCTCCGCAATAGAGCCACCTAACAATCACCCTCGCACGAGAAGCAAAATAAGATATAATTGTTTCTACTAATATTAACATTACTGCTTGTTCACTTAAAGTAAGGTATTTGACACTAACGACCTTTCAGCAACTTATTAAATACCAAACTCTTCATGCTCAAACGGTAAACTGCTGCTTTACCTAAATACTTGCATCAAACTTACGTCCAAGTTGGGAGAGAAGAGCACCAAAGCAGAGCAAAAAAATTTTTTTCACAAATACAGGAAAGATCGAATTCAGGTTGAATAGTTGGAGTTATTCCACGAACTTTTCGAATTCCCCTCACATTGAAGCGCATATGGAGGTATGCGGCAACTATCTGTGCTTTATCAATGATGTACGTAAAGCTGTCTTTGTAGATATGCATTCAGCATATGATAGGCGCTGTATGTTTGGGCCCTATTGTTGGCGCTTGCTCGACATAATAATGATGTTTATTATATGGTATTTTCAAGTAATTAACATCACTATGGAATACTGTGCTGCATATCTGGACTCTAGCGTTGGCACTTGCGCTACATAATCATTGTGGCGTTTACAAGTGCACTATGCTGTTCAAAATGCCGGCACAGAACACGTAGGTATCGATCGACCGCTCTTCAGTACTTATGCTTTTGGTGATAGTTCTACTATTAAGAGGATGCTGATCTTTCTATCAAGTCCACAACGATCAGCGCTGCCAGTGCCACATCGTAGAGCACGGTCATATTTGTTTTCTTATCGAGTTGCTCGAACTGCAAGTAAAGTAAATTATTATTGTTTTCATGGAAATATGTTGGCAAAAAATAGCACAAAGACTGTGATTAATTTCTACCCTCTGTCGTAGGCGTATCCTGGATACAAAGGAGCGTATGATGAGCATTTGCCACAGTTCATTTACAGAACATAGTTGTGTCAGATCTGAGTGTATGCGCTACGCCTTGAAATCATCAGAATTGTGACGTCAAACTTACGTACATCACGCCACCGTGGAAATATCAAAGATTCCTCGCTGCTACATGCAGTGGCGTGACGCAATTGTGACGTCACAATTCTGGAAATTTAAGGGCGTAGCGCATACACTCAAATCTGACTCAACTATCTTCTGTAAATGAACTGTGGCATTTGCTCTTATATTATTACTAGAGTACTCATCAGTCGTAAGCGACGGAAATCATTCCGTAAAGAAGATTTTTACTGAACATTCTTGCTTGCGGTGCGGGTTTTGTTGCGAAACTTTGCCTCTTTCTTGTAGACTTGATCTTCCATTAAAGTAGCGAATATTGTGCCGGTTAGAGTTTATGAGCGCCAAATTTACCTTTTGCAGGTAAAACACTGAATATCAGTTTTGCAATGCTCAAAAGTCAACTAGCACCAAGAAGATATAAGCAGTTAGTTGAACCAACAATCAAGATCAAAATTTTCTGCACTGTAATATGCAATAGTTTTGGCTTGTGCTGAAAGTTAAATCACAAATGCTCCGGAGAAATTCAGCAAAAAAATACACGAAATAGCTTGTGCACGACAGGATCAGAAACTCTATCAAAGATACTACATTTTATCTGCCACGCTCAAGAAAAGTATCACATCAAATAGCACCGAGCTACTTTTCAATGCGAAGCGAGTTTCAGAAAATGCAGTATTTCGGCTTTCGAGCATAAATATATTCAAGAAACTACATTTACCATCGTAATTCAGGTTTAATTTTCCATGGTATCTCTTTTTGTTGTTCAGTAGATGAATTTTCTCCTACCTCAATCCTTAGAACATGACGGAGCGAAAGGTCAACCAACGATCGAAACAATCAACCACCCAACAACTGTGTACTGTTTTATTATATGTACAAGTAGACTCATGCGTGAAAAAAATGCACGTAATAATCGATATGTCTGTTTATTAAAGGCCGGTGCGGAATCTTCTCTTCTCTAACTTGCTGTTTCATTTTCTTTATTGATTCTCTGTCGTGCTATCATCCATAGGCCCTCTCTTCTCTGACCTGCCGTTTCCACATTTTCCTGCTCACCCTTATCAGCAGCTCTTATTCCCTTCTGTAACCTTTCTGCTTCAAGTCTTTCTTTACACTGTGTCGCTTAGACGCTTCATCTCTCTCCATTGGTGGCACGTCTTTGTTCTTGAGACTGTAGAAGTCTCGTTCTTTTTATACGTTCTCTATCCCCAGTATCCTTCTTGAACGCGAGCCTTTCATAGAGAGAGGCAGAAGTAAAATCTTGAGTAAAACACTGCAATAAATTTGAATGTAACTCCAGTCAGCTTATGTGCAATATGAGTTCATCGTAGCCATAATTCTGTCTTTCAAACTCACATATCTGCTTCATTGCAGTGCTCAAAGTTTGGCCTATGAAGCGAAAAATTTTTCGTCAAAGAAAGACAGTAAGCAAGAAGAAATAATTGTCTACTGACCTTGAAAAATCATCTCTTCGTAAGTGCTTCGTTGATCATCTGCCAAATTTATACGTCGTGAACTGAGAGAAAAAGGTAATCAAATCAGACTACATGAAGCTGCAAACTATATTGTTTCGATTTCAAGAAGTGTATCATGCAAAATGTACATTCAGATAAAGTGTAAAAGATCCCACTTTCGCGATCTTCTGCAACCTGGTCATCGGTCTCTATGCAAACGTAACTTAATGACAAAATCTGCCTATTTTTTCGCCTATTTTATTACGATGCGGACAGAAAATAAATAAATAGATACATGAAGCGTTTTATTATATTAGGATAGCTATAGTGGATTTAACATCAAGTCGAGGAGGTTCAATCTTTTTAAAACTCCTTGCATCAAGTCATCCATCCTTACGTCTATGCATACACGCCGCAGGCAATAACCCTGTCATCCATTTCGTCCTTCTGAACGGTAACATCTTAGTACTATAGATTGGAGGCATTCAACTGCAACTGCGTTGTTGCTTCTTTAAAAACATTTCAGTCGGTTTCGAATGTAAGACCTAAAGTTCGTTCCATGGGTATCCTATTTACCCATTTTCATAGTCTTTCCATACGTAAATAAATTATCCGATCCTGGTTGTGGTTCCGTTCAAGGAGGTTTTAATAGAGGAGTGCAACCTCTCTATTTACCCTACGGGAGCGTTTTGAGTAACCTTTTCCCTTGAACTGGCTGAGTGGCATATCCAATCGGAGAGCGTCATTGCCTCACGCAGCCTGTATAGGAAGGAGTCCTGAGCTCAAATTATTATAGCCATCAACCATCGACAAAATTCCGAGCGGATGGAAGTATGTAAAGGAGACTTGTATCCTTTATACCAACTTATGATGAAATTAACAGGGTGAGCACTGGGATATAAATCTTCAGATGCGCTTTTCTTGCAAAAATATTGAAGAACTGCCAGTCTGTATCTTCCTCAATTATATGTGCTGACCACTGCCACTTCAGCCACTTTAAGGACTCCAAACGCCAGCTTCGATCACGTGACAAAGCCATGTGTTTACTCGCCCAGAGAGTGCATGGGCATGCTCCTCCCATTAGAAGCTCCTTGGTTCCGTTTCGTCTATCTCTCTATACTTTCGTTACGGACGCATCTTTAAGGAAATTACAGGAGCTGTTGTAAATGTCAAGAGGTACCAGTCACCAAATTTCTGCGGAAAAAAAAAAATCTTAGTTTCAGGATCAGTTTGAACATTTCGTTAATACTCATTTGAAAATTGATAGGCATTTATCCGATGTTATCGGATACTCTTCACAATGTACTCATAGCAGCCGATAAATGCCTATAAATTTCCGATTGCGTATGGCCTTGTTTGGAAGAGGTATGCGCTCTTGGGATGTTTTTTTCTAGTTATTTTCAATTGGCCCTGGTTATTTAATTACACAACAGCTCCTGGGATCTTTTTCTATTTTAATTTTAAGGCTATAGTTATCGTTGACAGGAAAAACACCAAATGCTTCCAAATAGATTGGCTCAATGTCGGTGTAGCGAGTGATACACTAGAGCATCTATGTACTCAATTATACACACTGTAAATTTTACAGTAGCTCGATTACTGGAAAAGTCAGTGATCGACAATCGTTACGCTTTGCTATGACTCTAAGATTATCCTAATATAATAAAACGCTTAGTGTATTCATTCATTTGTGTCCGCTTTTAAGGAAATAGATAGGCGGAAAATAGGACAGGTTGCAGATTTTGTAATTAAGTCGCGTTTTCATAAAGGTCTATGACCAGACTGCAGAAGATTGCGAAAGTGGGATCCTTATCTCTTCACCTGAATGCCCTTCTTGCTTGAAACACTTCTTGAAATCGGAGTAAAGGTATTTGTAGGTTCTGGAGTCTGATTTTACTAGTGGAACCGTGCGTGAAAAAAGTCACACAATAATTTATATTTATATATTTGCTTAATATAGGCCGGTGTGGAATCTTCTCATCTTTGACTTGTTTCTTCTTTTTCATCACAAGAAATTTGTGATGACACTTCTTCATTGATTGTACTTTCCTTACTAAAAAACATATAGAGGAAAACGCTGCGACGGCCAACTCAAATTATCGTAAGAGATGCGTGCTTCTTACTGAACAGTACACTTCAATTCATCTTCAGCACACTCCTTCCCTCCCTTAGATGACGTGCAAAAATTAACTGTATTGGTAAGCGCTGCAACATCACTGAATTTCATTTCCGTTGCGTATCCAGAATACACTGTGAGATAGTTTCATCATAACAAAATTTTCGCGTCCAAAAATTTGGAATAGTTAATTACTAAGTCTATTGTACCGAAAACAATTGGTTCCTCAACGCTTCACTGATTTTCTACTAAATGTGTACCGTACATCGTAAACCAAAAAAATATATAATTTCGATGTAGAGAAAAGGTAATAAATATCAGACTCCACGGGAACGGCAAGAGAAGCTGGAAGAGTAAGAACTGCATTCATTGCTACTAACGATTAGCAATGTTTTTTGTCCACAGTAGATATTGCTTCCAATAAATACGGAGCTCTGTATCCAAGCTACTCGAAGGTGTGATAAAACTCGAACTCTGAGAAAACTTGTCCTGTTGAAAGAAGAACCCAAAATAAGTGGAGAAAACAATTTGCTGCTAAGAAATCATCGTGTTTCTTAAGCGCATGCTAACCGCTGAAGAATATCTTACCATTTGCCTCGATAATTATGCAGTCAAAATAACACGATCAGTGTAAACTAAAAAAGGGCAGCTGTAGTTTTGGATGAAGAAAACCTCAGAAGAGAGTACCTACACATTACGATGGAAGAGATTGTTTAGAGAAGCTGTATGCATCTGCATCGAGTGGACTCCTTGGGTGGACTTCAACGTTGTCAAAGAAAGACCAGAATCAGATATGCTGTTCGAGTGCCATTATCAGTAACCTGAAATATTTTATACCTATCAGTTTTCTATGAAACTTGGTAGGATAACCACAGTCTTCAAGCAGATGAATACACTGATGAAACCAGGAAGGCCAAAGCTAATTTTTGCCTATCTATTTCGTTAAGAGCGTGGCAAAAAACATATAAATATATAAACTTTTCAATATATAAATTTATAAATATATAAACACACGGCGGTCATTCTTAGTATTAGATAACTTTTTTCTCTCGAGTCATCAGTAAATCATCGACGGAGCACTCACAAAGGGCTGATTTTTCGCGAGCAATTGATAATTATTTCTTCTAGCTTGCTTTATGTCTTTAACGGATCAGTTTTCTCACCACAAGCCAAAATTTCAGCACTTTAATGAGGCAGATATTTGAGTTTGCAAGGCAGTATCATAGCTACGGTGCGCTCACATTGCGTATAAGCTGACTGGAGTTGCATTCAAGTTTATTGCAGTGTTTTACTCAAGATTTTGCTTCTGCCTATCAATATGGAAGAAGCTCGTGAAAGAAGAAGAATGGAGAAGAAAGAACCTAAGGCCTAAAGATCAGAGTAGTCTACGTCAAAGGATCAATGAAGAACATGAAGAAGCAAGTCAGGGAAGCGAAGATTCCGCACAAGCGTTTATTAACCAAGCATATCGATTATTGTATGAATTTTTTCATTCATGGGTCCACTAGTCTTCAAATAAAGTACCGGCAGTGTTTTGGACGCCAATCGATTTCCATAGGTAAATAAGTTGAACTCGGCCAACGAGAGGCTCTGCTGCGAATTATCTCCACAGCGCATGTAACTGTTGGAGGTTAAGGTTTTAAACACATGCATTAAAGTCAATCGAGCAGAAGAAAAATGTTTTTTTCTTTTAATTCATGTACAATATTTTAGTTTTTTGAGGTGTGAGTCTCTTGTGTAGAGTATATGCATTTGTCCAAATTTATGTGCGCGCGTCAAATACTCATTACTTTGACTGTTGTGACGCGCAAAAGGCAGTTGTAGGGTTATGGATTCAGGATTTTCAATAACTAGAACGTTTCCTGAGAAGGAAAGAGGCAACCAGCGTGCACCGTCAAGCTGTAGCACATACACGGTCCTTGCAACCTTAGCGCTGATGGATATATCGTCAATTATATTTGAATTTTGACCATGTAGGCACTTGATATATGTAGAAGACTGTTGGATATGTGTCCGGTTTCAGCAAGCTGTAGCACAAACACTGGATAGTTCATGTCGGTCATAGATACCTATTGCCGCAGCAGGTCACCATGAGGGTCTTAAGCTTTTTAATACATCTATGATACGAGAGACTATAGACGTAAGCTGTTGTTAAGTCGATAATGCATCAGTATCAAACGGAGTGTGATATTCACGTCTGCAGATGTGTCAATAGACCGTATACTTTCTTTTGTAAGGTGAAACATAAGATAACAAACTTTCAAAATTTCCCGGGTCCCCGCGGGAATGCCCGCGGAATGTTTCTTTGAAAATCCCATTCAGTATCAGGATTGAAAATCCTACCCACGCTCCAATGAATACCGATATGCGAAAATTAGACCAGGTTGCCGATGATGATGATAACAAAAGCCTCCTCATTTGCTGCACGTCTTGAATATAGATAGCTCTTGCCAGAGCACAAACCCAGGCACTGACGATATCCACTGCTTCTCTTAGCATTCTCATGGATTCTGATTTTCAGTTTCCTCACGTAACTAAACATTGAATCACCTAACCCGATTTCACCATTGACTAAACGCGACACTACCCGAAAATTCCTAATGAAAAAAAAAAAACAGGCCTTGCCCCCTAACCTACCCGACATAGAACCCGAATATTTACCGACTTACCCGAAATTAGTTCGGGTTATACCCGAAATTTGGGCCTAAAGTGCGAAAAAACGGACAAAACTTGTCCGCACGTCGATTTTAGGCGATGGTGATGTTACCTATTCATTCGTCACCCCGGAAGCGTTTGGGGTGATGATTGTATAGGTGAAAAATATTGTGCTGACAAAATAACAGGTGGGAAAGGCTGGGGTGCCAGTTGTACAAAGAGTCTCATCTAATAACTAACTAACCTAACCTAGCCTCATCTAATCGAATACTCTGTGGTGGCAACTGTACAGGAGATCGAGAACTTCACGTGCCCTGAGTTAGCGATGTACAAATTCGGAGGTTGAATAAAAAAGTAAAGCATAAGAATTTCTTCACAGTACAGGAGAACTATACAAGGGGAAGGTTTCGCTGCAGCAATTGTAGACAAGGCCGGAGCCCTAAGGCCTGCTGCACACCAACAACTTTCGTTGCCGCTAGGAGCTTAGAGGCAACTCAACTTATCCGTGTTCGTAGCTACGGCACGGCTTCAGCTTGCACAAAATTTAGCTGCTTCAAAAATTTTCAAATATTTCAGTCGCTACTGCAATTTCTACACCCTAGCGAGTGGCAATGTTGAACTGTCAACGATCGCTCTTAATTATGAGCGGTTGGTGTTCACAAC
>LQNS02278139.1:10259264-10275079 GCA_001587735.2 Parhyale hawaiensis | reverse complement strand
TAATGCGGCGGGATTATGTGGTATGTGTTAATGCGGCGGGATTATGTGGTATGTGTTAATGCGGCGGGATTATGTGGTATGTGTTAATGCGGCGGGATTATGTGGTATGTGTTTATGTGGCGGGATTATGTGGTATGTGTTAATGCGGCGGGATTATGTGGTATGTGTAAATGCGGCAGGATTATGTGGTCTGTGTAAGTGCGGCAGGATTATGTGGTCTGTGTAAGTGCGGCAGGATTATTTGCTAGGCCCTATGTTAGTATACCGCATGGCATGCACTATGAGAATATACTCAGGGTAGGCTTTATCAAAATAGTTGATAGAATGTCCAGATACTAACTTTACTTAAAAATTACATTTGCCTGCCTGTCTATAAAGAAGAAATTTATTATGCTCTCTTTATTTGTATCAAAGATATCTCATGTTTTTTTTTTTTTTACAGAAGGCTTCCACCTTCTTTTTCTATGGCCTGTGAATAAGCGACGAAAGTCTTTTATTAGTCGTTGTGCTCCTATAGTGTAGCTTTTCGTTCTTTTCAGCGCAGAAATTGACCTCTCCACTGAAACAGTTGCAGCACTATAATGGATGGCATCAGGTGCAGAAACTTCACAGCATTAGTCATTGTGCTCCCATAGTGTAGCTTTTCGTTCTTTTCAGCGCAGAAATCGACCTCTCCACTGAAACAGTTGCAGCACTAATGGATGGCATCAAGTGCAGATACTTCACAGCATCGGGAAAAGTGTGTTCGAGGTCGAGTTCGATAACTTAACGCATTAACAAAGTTGAAACGGATTTTCCTCCCAGCGGCAAAGCATTGTAAATTTCACTCAAATTCGTTTTTAATCACATGATGTTGAAAAGTTCCCATATCGCTTCTCTATACATTCAAACGAATTCTTATCAGCTGGACAAGCAGTATCTTAAAATTTGTTTCCATTAACTGATAAAATGAACTGTGAGGTCTTCAAAAGGGAAAAAATTGTATAAATTATATACGAATGTTTCCACAAATCTACCAAAGATTCTTTTTCTTACAGCTTTAATTTGAAGTACCATGTATATACCTAGCCGCACAATCGCTCCCTATAGCCCTTGTTGTGCCGTGCTCTTTCACATATACGCTTAATTACAGCTTTCGTTCCTACTTTATTGTCTACGGTCGCTAAGTTCTGGCTTTGGCTTACTGTTTTCCATTGTTTCTTTTCAGTGAATGCAGGCTTTTGAAGATATCTCCAGACAAACTCAGTGTAACGCTATTCACGTGTAACAAGAGGATAGATGTATTGAAAATGGAAAGAAATGAGCTGAAACTAGTGAAAAAAATTCTAAGGGGCGACGCCACCGCGCAGACACACACCAACAACTGCACCAAAGTCCCGATAAACAAAAATATTTCAGTTTACCGTAACTAAAGTCCCATCGAATTCTGCCTCTACCGTCCACCGCCTACCACGACACGTGCATCGCATAGTTGTGTATGTACCTATCGCGCATTTTTATTATGTCTGTAGTTCGCCAACGGCTAAGAAGAAGCAGCTGCTGCTGCAAATCATTCATTCCTTTCTAATGCACAAAAATACGATAATTTGCGTTTCCTGTCTTAAAAATGTACGAATCAATCATCATACTTACATTGACTTTTAAAATGCAACTACCAGTATCCCGCCGCACTTTCAGGAGGGTAGACACTGCCTATACGTTGCCTGCCCAGTCGGCACGTGCTTAGGCGACCCCAAAGTTGTATACGACTCTCATTTATGCAATGTATTGACGACAGTTACTAGCCGGCTCATACATAAATTTTATTTTCGGTACACGCTCTATCAGCATCAGAAAATTGTGCCGCCCTGCCGGTGGTATTGGCGCCGCTTCTCTTTTCTGATACTTGCAATGAAAGCGACAATGAAACGGGCGGATGCACATAAAGTTTGCAGTTGAATTTGGAGTGATAGCTATGGGTAGATTCTACGTTTACAGCTGTTAGGGTGTAGCTTGTCAGGTCTTTTTTACCTTTGACTACGACGAGTTTAAATACGATTGGCGGTCAACATCCCCTGGTTGCAGTGGATAGAAGAGAAGCCGTTGATGCTTTATTACAGAGGGCTGTCATGTAGGGTCTTGACTTCGCAGTAGAATGATCACGGGAATTATCCCACGATGGGTGCTTTGCGTGTGTGTGTGTGTGTGCGTTGCTAGGCGTAGAATTTTTTTTAGCATGTTCTAATTTGAAAACTGCTACAAAGCCGCTACTGAACGGTGATTGTCACCCGCGAACGAAGTGAGAGGGGTGGTAGGCCTAATGTTTCCGTTTTGCAGTAGCTACTTACTTTGTTTTTTTTTTTCATTCACTTTTCCGCAATAAAAAAAAGCAGGAAAGGAAATTATCAGCAACAAATACTCTACAGTGTTTCACGAAACTTGCGCAAACGAAAATTTGCTTCTACTTTTCACGTTGATATGTTTATAAATATGGCTATATTTATTAATTAAATCATGAGTAACTACTTGATGATGCCCGGTATTGACATATAAAAACGTGCATATGTAGCAGAGTAGGTATGTATGGCACGTATGTGACGGTACCGTACGCAACGTAAATATGGTGCTGCAGTCCTCAGCAGCAGCAGCAGCGCCAGCAGCAGGCAGCAGTACACGGCGGCTGTACGTGTACCATGAACAGGGGAGGTGGAGGGGTGAGGAATAAGGGGTGCCGTGCGTGGCAGAAGTGGGGGACAAGTGGGGGACAGGGAGGTGATGTGGCACAGTGGGGGTGTGGGGATGTGGCATAGCAGCACTGCTGGCTGCGGGACCCACGGTACCGGTGCGGGACCACGGTACCGGTACGAGACCCACGGTACCGGTACGAGACCCACGGCACGGGTGCGGGATTCACGGTACCGGTACGGGACCGACGGTACTGGTAAGGTACCCACGGTACCGGCAAGAGACCACGGTACGGGTGAGAGATTCACGGTGCCGGTACGGTACCTATGGCACCGGTGCGGGACCCACGGTACCGGTTCGGAACTCACTGTAGGTACCGGTGCGGAACTCACTGTACCAAAGCGGGACCTGTAATATGTTGCCGGTATACTAAGTGGCCTTCGAGAGAGTCCAGACTGCAAATTACGGGATGCACCTGTTCTAGCCGAACCTCCTCTATCTCAACCTAGACTATCCCAACCCAACCTAAGACAATAATGATACTGCACTGTGAATTAGGTCGTATGTTCTACAGGAAAAAAAATTTCGTCAAGAAACCAACACGTATGCCGTGCCACGATACTGACTACCTGCCTTGACGTACTTGTACCAAACGAAACCTTCGGTTCTCGTGCCGCACGGACACACCTTTAGGCAGGTATTTGGCGCCGTTGTGTGTGTGGGGGGGGGACGTACTGGCTTTGACTTCTGAGGTGTCATTTTTCTTACTGCACATTATAGAGGGTGTCCCGCGTAGCTCTTGAAAGTGACCCTTTCGCTTTCTTTCATGCCCCCAACTTCCTTAGCGTCCCTGAGGTCCGGGTACCTGCAACAATTAGATTAGATAGGCGGCAGTAGACGAACCAATAGGCCCATTCCCAAAGAGACACCGGAACATACGCCCCGGCACTCTATGAGCTATTGATTGTGCTTGCTCGGTCAGCTCTTTGGCTGAGTCCATTTCTTCCCCATCCTTTTCTTTTCTTCCCCAGATATCTCTATGATTCTGATGTAATGACACTAGCTTATAGAGGGCCGGAGCGTAAGTCAAGGATGCACTATGGGAATTGGCCTGTTGGTCCGTCTACTGTCTAATCTAATCTGAAAAAAATACACATGACTTTGCTCATTTCTTGAAGCAGCCAGATTGATTGCAGTGCTCATTGGTGTGAAAGTTATGAAATAATTTATTAAAAGCTTCAGGTATTTTATGAAATGTGTAAAATTATGCGTATCTCATAAAATAGGCAAAATTATGCGCATTATTTGTAATTAGCAAAATTATGCGTAATTCATATAATTAGCAAAATTTTACGTACGTCATGTAATTAACTAAAATAATGCGTACTTCATGAAATAAGCAAAATTATGCGTATTCATTTTTACAACACATTCATCCTTTGAGGTGATACAATCTAGAAAAAAAAATGACAGTTCTCTTTTTCTCTCTCCCTTGTTTATCACACTTGAAGCTTCGTAGACCTTATACCGAGGTACTTACAAATTTATAGGAATACTACCTACTCTTAGTATGAGCCTCCTTTGCGTTGCCGCTCACTTTGGTACTTTATCTTATACTAAAAATGTTTTGAGAAAACGAACTTACAATAAAGCGCCACACGCTGTTCAGCACAGAGCGTGGCAGGCCTATTTGTAGATGAGAGCTGCATGCCAGTTTGAATTATAAATTTCAATTTTACTGCACGTTTTATCAGCAAGGAACAACTACGTTTACAGCTCTGTCGAGTGGAATTGAGAGCGCTCATCTCTTCTGATACAGTGGAACTCCTAAAACGTAGACAGGTGCATTGTCTCAGTTTCAGGGGATTTTCTCAGCTTCAATAGTTTTCCCGGTGGTGGGGATCTTTGTTCGTTCGATCAATTTCGGGGTATCCCTTCCTGGAGCTGTCTCAATTTTAAGTCTCCGTTTGAGGAGTTCTATTTTACTGAAACGGAACATCATGCAGGCGTGTGCATGCACTGCAGCCTCTGTATAAGAGTCACGGCCGCAGGCCACTGAATAGTGAGGAACTGTCAGTGAAATTTCTTCCCGTTCATTTTCCTATTTTTCTACCTCGTGGTACACTAGTGAGAAATAACTAATTGCTTTGGACGAGACTTGGGCGCGACCCTGAGGCAATAATTTCTGAGTTCCAGCCGTCCCCGCTCTACAGCCTTTTGAAGACTTTTTGCGCCCTTTAGCTTCGGCCAATTTGTCATAGGCTTGACGATCAGCGTCCTCTACAGTCATTGCAATCATAATATATATATATATATATTTCGATGAACATGTTGTTAATGCCACTCTTTGAGATCATAGAAATTATATAAAGCTCTTTCTACCAAAAAGGGTGCTAATCAGTGCTCAATTTGAGGCATCAAGATGGCCGAAGAACCACTGACAATACAACCCCCCCCCCCTCCTTCCCCCAAAAGTAGCTTGCACGGCCGGGACTGCAATGAATAAAAGGGCGACGATAAGTTATACTTTAAACTTTTTTCAAATCTCGTAAGAATTGAAGATCTTTTTTATCCTAGCCTAATTCGATGGCATTTGGCCGCCCCATGTAGAATCGAAAACCTCTGATCAGCTTTTGGCGGTATGGGTAGGAGAGATAGTCGCATAATAGGGAATGCTATTGGGCAGTGAAAGTAAGCCTTCAAAGTTTGACTTCGTTCGAACTTCCAAGAGGTCGACCAGTTCATTAACGATTCAGACACTAAGCTGTTTGTAAGTACCTGAGCGACTCCCAAGAACTGAATCTTACTCCGTAAAATAGAATTTTCACTCGGCTCAATATAAGCGGGCTGCTTCTAACAACTGCGAAACGTTCCAAGGTGACGAAGCTAAAGTTCCTATCTGCAGTTCCGTACAAGTCAAGGGGGCTTGGCTTATTTCAACTTTGATGACCAAAAAGTACTACACGTCCCTAATCTAAACTTTTCCCATGTTCAACTTCGGGCTTACCCTACCTAAAAACTGCAGGTCGCCACTGACTGACGTCCACATGCAATGTACGTGTATCATGGATACGATCGGGGCGAATACCATCCTGGATGATCGATCGTATCACAAAGCTAAGGGAGCGCAAAATCTGCACTTTCCCGAAGGCGTGCCAGTACCACTGCTCAGTCTTCGTCTCTTTTCGACACTAATCTGGGTAAGATTATGGTCAAAAATTGTTTTATCCGGATAGGGTTACTTATAAGGCATGTTCGATTGGGTCAGTTATTCTAAGTCAAGCTCACTTAACTTGGCTGGAAATGTAGACAGGAGCGTTGGCTTCGCCACTATGGATTGTGTCGCAGGTACTTGAGGAAACCGGATTACGTTGAGCGCCCTGAAATCTTCATATGACGGAATAAGACTAAGTTCATGGAAGTGTCACGTGTAACTAACTGGGTAAGACTCAACCCGGGAAACTTGAATCAACAAATCAAAGCCAGGGCATCTATTTGAAGTGTCTGACATGTTCAGCCTCAAACGCTTAATTTTGGCTCTCAAGCAAACACGCCTATACGCCGAGAAAAGTATTGCGTGAAATCCAAGACTTCTTCCGACGCAACGACGCAAGTTACCTGCCAAGATGTTCGCATCCAGCCCGGAAAACTGTAGTTTTCGTGCTTTATGAGCACATCAAAGTACAAACCTAGGAGTTTATATCAGTTTAGATTATATGGCGGCAATAGACGGACCACCAGGCCCATTCCCATAGAGGGTCCGGGACTTACGCCCCGGCTCTCTATGAGCTAGTGCCATTACTTCAGAACCATAGAGATATCTCAGAAAGAAAAGAAGAATATGAAGAGAGAAAACTCAGCTAAAATTTGAACGTGAAAACACAGTCAAATGCTGCAGATTCGCGGAACTCGCGGACGTAAACCAAATAAGTTTAGGCACGAAAGACAGTAAATTACAGCGGCTTAGAATCTTTCAGTGCACGCAAATGCGTTCTGGTTTTAGTATTTATGTATTTATTGAACATTTATTTCTCCACAGGCGGGAGGTGTTCTTGGATAATTATATTACAGCTTACAGTAAAAATTGTGTGTACATTAATTTGTGAGAAATATTACAGCTATATATTCAGTAGGAAACATTCCTCTGTGCAGGGCGCGTTCGACAGACGGGTGAAACTAAGAATTTTAAGTTTGACTTGTCCGGAATTTCTCCTAAGCGTTGGTTTTACAACAGTCCTTCTTCTCCAGTCGTTTATATCCTACTCACTTAATGGCAATAGCTCTTAGAAGGCCGGGGCGCAAGTTTCGGTGTCTCTTTGAGAATGGGCCTGTTGGTTCGTCTACTGCCGCCTATCTAATCTAATAATCTAATGTTACGGTTGGTACGCGCGCTAGTCAGAAGAACGAGTTTCTTCAGCTAACCGCCCGCCCGAATGTCCTGTTGAATACTCGTAAATGCAACCATGAAGTTACCAAAAAATGTGTTAAAATGTTAGCCGTCAGTTTGTTGAGCTTACGCACAGCAAGTGACGTTTATAAAGTTTCAAACATCTCTTCAAACTTGGAGGGATGGTGTACACTATGGGACTGCTGAAACGGACACATGGACGCGTATGGTCGCGGTGATGAGGAACCTCGATCCTTTCACTATAACTGGTCCCACCGCTGATAGGAGAAACCCGATAACACTGCGCCAGAGGAAAGCTATGTTTTACGAGGAGAGTTTTTGGAAGCTTCAAGGGAAACCAAAGAAATTCGGACCAGCATAAACGTGACTAAGCTGCTCTATTTATAAGGAAATATATACTGTTGAAAATATGTTAGGGACAATTGTAAAACTTTCGGGAGGTCATGTTAGGCACTGGCGGACGCGTAGCTGATTGCACTGAATGTTTTGTGCATGATTCTGTTCTGGAGAATATACTGTACGTACCAGTGGGGATCTGTTGTGGAGAGTAGGTACCAGTGGGGATCTGTTCTGGAGAATATAGGTACCAGTGGGGATCTGTTGCGGAGAGTAGGTACCAGTGGGGATCTGTTGTGGAGAGTAGGTACCAGTGGGGATCTGTTGTGGCGAGTAGGTACCAGTGGGGATCTGTTGTGGAGAGTAGGTACCAGTGCCGACCTGTTGTGGAGAGTAGGTACCAGTGGGGATCTGTTGTGGAGAGTAGGTACCAGTGGGGATCTGTTGTGGAGAGTAGGTACCAGTGGGGATCTGTTGTGGAGAGTAGGTACCAGTGGGGATCTGTTGCGGAGAGTATGCACCAGTGGGGCTCACTCAATTGTAAATTCCCGTGTGCCGAGCATATAACTTTTGTTTTGCTGCTGAGGTTAAGGTCCTACATGTATATAGCTTCTCAGTTTAAGGCTTGTTAGTAAAAGTGGGCCCTGAAGCTTACTTCGAACAATTTGTGCGTTTGTGCTCGCAGCGTACAGTTGCCATCAGGGTTGCGGAGATGGATTGATTAGCGCCGACTCTAACTCAGACTCTGACGTATTGTTACCCCCCCCCCCTCCCTTCAGAAACAAAACGCTAACTTTGATTCCAATTGATTCCAAATTTTACGAAAACAATCCCAGTTTTAGCAAAATTGGCCCTTATCCACCGACATTGACTATTATTTTCAGCGAAACGGTCCCATTTCATTAACTCTGACTCGCTTTCTTTTAGCGAAGTAGGCACATTTCTCACCAAGCCCCGACTTGACTTTTTAGCAAAATAGGCCCAGTTTCACCGACTTCGACTCCTTGAACAAGCGGATATCCGACCCCAGCTCTGCTTACCCAGAACTTTCTGCCGTGGAATCCGGCCATATAGCAGGCATGCTGGATTCAATACAGCTGGCGTTGGGGCGCTTCATTGCTGAAGGGCGGCGCACGACGCAGACCGTCAAATGCTGAAAATTTTACCACTGATATCTTGGCAGCCATAATATTATCATCGTTCGTTGCTCACTAGAGACATTATCTCTGGTGTGGAATTATATCGGTTGACACTATAGTAGCAACATGCAGCTTTCAAAAATGATGCTAGAGATTTTCATGGACTCCGCAATTATTCGTTGTTCGGCTGAAGTTCGGTTAAGTTTTGGTCGACACCAAGCTGCAAGAATGAATAATAATTAGCTAACCTGGATGGTTCCGTTTATGACGAGCATTGAGCAATCATCATGCAGATACTTGGACCGTTTCATTTATGGAGAACGGACAATCATAATGCAGATACTTGTCGTGCACCTTAACTGAAAACAGAAGCAGGATTGATGAGAGACCCACTAGATAATAAAACACAATTGTTGGTCGCTTCCTTTCTCCAATGTTGGTCCGTCTCTCTGTCACTCTCTATGAGAATAAGGTAGTACGAAATTCAAGGGCGAAGCTATCCGATGAATGGGAATAAGGTAGTTGGAAATTTGAGGGCGAAGCTATCCGATGAATGGGAATAAGGTAGTTGGAAATTTGAGGGCGAAGCGATCCGATGAATGGGAATAAGATAGTTGGAAATTTGAGGGCGAAGCGATCCGATGAATGGGAATAAGATAGTTGGAAATTTGAGGGCGAAGCGATCCGATGAATGGGAATAAGATAGTTGGAAATTTGAGGGCGAAGCGATCCGATGAATGGGAATAAGGTAGTTGGAAATTTGAGGGCGAAGCGATCCGATGAATGGGAATAAGATAGAGCGTAGCGAACCGATGAAAGTTTCATGGCTTGGCGGGGCCTTTCAACAACAGGGGTTTTCTTGAGTACTACTTTTCACGCTCTGTGGGAATAAGATATTAAGAAACTTGAGGGAACTCCAGCTGAAGAATCTGAGCTCGCCTACATCTCTCTGTTCGGGCATGTTCAAAGGAGCTGCGGAAGATGTCAGGTTTCCAGGCAGAAGCTGAATTTCCATTCAAGAAGCCCTCTGAGAAGTAACAAGCACAGGAGACAACGAGGGTTTCCTTGAAGTACAAAGTCTCTGCCGTCATTTATGACGGCTGGGCCGTCTAGTAGATTTATTTTTTATGCGCTTCATTTGCAACATTAAAACCCGCAGAATCCCTCGGCCAACCCAGTACATTGCGCCTGCTTGCTTGCTGGCTTGATTTAAAACAAAATGTCTTTGGTGCCTGTATGAAATGCCACTTTTCTTAGGAGTAACACAATCTAGGACATCCACAAATGCTTTCAGTAAGCACCAGGAGGTGAACACTGAGTGGGAAAAGTGCTCTCCCAACGCCAGCAGGCCTTCACGGGCATGTACTGACGAAAAACACCGATTTTGTGGAGCTTGCGTAGGACAAAAACTGCAGTTTTCGCGTAGTAGAGGCTCACCAAGGCAGGTATTTCCTGTGGTTGTACGGCAAAGTGTGCTGGTTTTGAGAAAAGACGTTTCTTAACGTATGCACAAATCAGATTGCGTTAATTATTTTGCTATACAAAAACGGCAAAAACTTATAGTTACCAACCTAATACGAGACTTTTAAAGTTCTTAGGTTCTTAACAGTTCTTCAAGGGGAAACAATTCATTTTAAGATGAATACATCATTCCTGGGTAGTAATTCATCCGGCATCGAATAAAAATCAAGTTTCCTTAGCACTGCATTGTTTGGGCTGCTTCGTGAGAGCTAATGCACCTTAAAGAGTTAAGTTTTAAACAAGTATAATCGTCGACGACTGACTGCAGGAAGAACATTGGATGAAATGGAGAAGCTAGAGGTACGGAAGATGAAACGCGAATCTCATTATGCCCGCTGCAGACGATAGTCTTATGTCCTGTGTTTTCACTTCATCGCATTCCAATGTGTCGCAGTGTCTGTGTAAACAACGAAAACGAGCTCTACTTTCTGAGACAACATTCACTAAAGATTAGAAAAGACACTAGACACTGCACTATAGTGACATTGGCCATGCCAGAGAATACGACGGTAAACATTTTATCGAAACTTTTGGTAGACACGCAGTCGTGTGACTCGTGTCTGCAAGGACAGTATACGAAGTCTTCGAACGCGGTGAAGCGAAAACACAGGACATAAGACTATTGTCTGCAGCGGGCCTTAGATTTACGATTGAACCTAAACTTGTCAAAATGAGATTTTCTCTGTGTGCAGGCTTAATTGCAATCCTCTTTACCGCACCGTCTTCGTGTCAATATGACGGGTATGTGACTACCATCAGTAAAAGAGTCACAACTTAAGATATCAGGAAGTATCATGCTTTTGTGCAAAAGGGGAGAAGTGTATTGAGTAGATACGAAGTACAGTTAGTTATAGCCTACATAAAAGCGTTAAATCAAAATGACACTATAATGTGGAACTAGTTATAAATGTAACCATGAATTTAGCATAGATAATAGTATATGTAAGTATATATATATATATATATAAATGTATTTTTTCTTGAAACGGCATAATTTAATTGTAGAGTTCGAAGAGAAGCAGTTGAGGAAATTTTGTTGCCCACGACGCGCGTTTTGCTGTTCACCATGTAGGAGGATCAAAGTTGGTTTTTACTTCAGATTTTGCAAAAATTTTAGATAGGGTTATCGCAGGAAGATGTATAAGAGCATAAATGTAATATAACTATAGGTAGAAATATACTTGTGAATAAAATATGTGTGCATAAATGTTATCTTGAAATGGCTTAAATACACCGAGCCACCCGCCTGGTTCACGCTGAGGAATGGAGATGATATGATACAACGTCTTTTGAACTCTCTCTCATCGTATTCTACAATATACCTATATATACTTATCATATTAATAATTTATATTTTTAATGCATAAATAATGTAAGTTATAAATGTATAATAATCAATATAATGATGTAAATAATATAATTTTTAAAATTGATAATATAAATATTATATATACTTAAAATATTTCGATGTTCTGTCCCAAAAGATGTGCAACTCTCCATGGCGCAGCGTCAGTTTATCGATAACGCGTCCAGTAGGTAATCAAAAGCATCCTCAAGTCGCCATGCAGTTAGACTCGTAACCCTACTTGGATGCCATGCTTCCTCGGGTGTGTCTGGCTCGCCTGCTTGGGAGAGGCTTGAGGGACTGGCCACAGGAACCTGCCGGCCAAAACCTCAGGCGGTACGCATGGTACAGGGTCTGTGGTACTGTGAATAGCGTCATGGTGCGTAGCCCCGGGTACAATGTGTACCACCGCCACTATCTGTACTACAACCACACATACTAGCAGCAACACCATGACCTTTATTACAGCCACGAACCTACAGTACCGCCACCATCACCACCTTCATCATTCCCAGCCATCACAAAATATATGTAGTAGACGTATTACCTGCACGATTGTTCTCAGAACACAAGCAACCTTCATCACCTCCATAGTCGGTACCGCCTGCACCAAGACAACTAATTACCTACCACTTCTGTGCTACCACCATAAATAGGCGGTAACAACTACCATTACCCAATTCCCTATCGCATTGCCACCATTACCAGTATCACCACAATCATTACCGCAACTGTCATCATCACAACAACCATGACGACCAGCGCTACAGCTACCACCATCACCACCATTACCACAGTCACCACCATCACCATTACCACCATCAGTACCACCATGACCACCACCAACATCACCACCATCTCATGCACCGCTGCACTCAGCACCACCAACAGCCCAGCACCACCCCTCCCCTCCACCTCCATACTTGCACCACCACCATCGTCACCATCACCACCAGCACCTACTTCCTACAGCACAGCTGCTACTGCACCACACCCGCTGCAGCTGTAGCCTTAGTGCGCTGCACCGTGGTGCAGTGGGGTACAGCGAGTGCGCTGCACCATGGTGCAGTGTGGTACAGCGTGTGATGCACCGTGGTGCATTGTGGTACAGCAAGTGCGCTGCATCGTGGTGCAGTGTGGTACAGCGAGTGCGCTGCACCCTGGTGCAGTGTGGTACAGTGTGTGTGATGTACCGTGGTGCAGTGTGGTACAGCGTGTGATGCACCGTGGTGCACTGTGGTACAGTGTGAGCACCGTGGTACAGTGTGTGTGATGCACTGTGGTACAGTGCGTGTGATGCACCGTGGTACAGTGCGTGTGATGCACCGTGGTGCAGTGCGTGTGATGCACCGTGGTGCAGTGTGGTAAAGTGTTATAGACCGTGGTACAGTGTGATGTCCCGTGGTGCAGCGAGGTGCAGCGTGTGTAATGCACCGTGGTGCAGTGTGGTAAAGTGTGATACACCGTTGTGCAGTTAGGTACAGTGTGGCAGTGAGATACAGTGTGGCAGTGAGGTACAGTGTGTGTGATGCACCTTGGTGTACTGTGGCGCAGTGCATGCGATGTACCGTGGTACTGTGTATGGGATACACCGTGGTACAGTGCATGTGATGTACCATGGTGCATTGTGGTACGGTGCATTTGATGTATCAAGGTGCAATGTGGTACAGTGCGGTGCGATGCACCATAGTGCAGTATGGTACATTATGTGATGTACCATGGTGCAGTGTGATATAGAGCATGTGTTGTACCATGATGCAGTGTGGTACAGTGCATGTGATGTACCATTTTGCAGTGGGGTACAATATGCTTGTATGTACCGTTGTGCAGTGTGGTACTATGTGTGTGATGTACCATGGTGCAGTGTCGTATAGTACTTGTGATGTAGCTACCATGTTGTACTGTGTGTGTGTGTGATGTACCATGGTGCAGTGTGGTACAGTGTGTGTGATGTATAATGGTGCAGTTTAGTACAGTGTGTATGTGTGCAATGTGTCACGGTGCAGTGTGGTGCCAGGTACAATGTGTGTGTGTGTTGCAGTTTGGTACAGTGATGGTGTATGTGGGTGTGAAGTGCAGTTTGGTGAGCCGTGGTACAGTCTATGGCACGGTGCACAATGCTACAGTGTATTTGCATAGCCTAATGGTACATGATGTATAATATGCAATTGTACGGTGCTGCACACCATTTCTAGATTGTACTATGCAAACTAGATTGTGGTGCCTTATGGCGAACCGTGTTATACTATGGCACACCACATTACGGTGCGGCACACCATGTGGCGCACCCGACGCACTGCCAAATCAATTTTTCAAGCGCCATTACTGCCCCGTTGCGGCATCGTAACAAATCGTAACTGCGCCGGCACGGTACCGACACAGCGGCACGGTATCGATCCCTTCTGACCTACGGAACCGGTGATGCCATCGTGCGCTCCACTGTCTGTATGGGCCCTGGCCCTGGGACAAGCACGGGACAGGGCCCTGATGTCATGGGACCAGACTTCAATATTGGGTCCTGTTGCCGTGGAGCCACACTACCATACCGGGCCCCGTCGCTGTGGGGCCACACTACCATACCAGGCCCCGTCGCCGTGGGGCCACACTACCATACCAGGCCCCGTCGCTGTGGGGCCACACTACCATACCGGGCCCCGTCGCCGTGGGGCCACACTACCATACCAGGCCCCGTCGCTGTGGGGCCACACTACCATACCAGGCCCCGTCGCCGTGGGGCCACACTACCATACCGGGCCCCGTCGCTGTGGGGCCACACTACCATACCAGGCCCCGTCGCTGTGGGGCCACACTACCATACCAGGCCCCGTCGCCGTGGGGCCACACTACCATACCGGGCCCCGTCGCCGTGGGGCCACGCTACCATACCGGGCCCCGTCGCCGTGGAGCCACACTACCATACCGGGCCCCGTCGCCGTGGAGCATACTATCATACCGGGCCCCATCGCCGTGGGGCCACACTGCCATACCGGACCCCGCTGCCGTGAGGCCACACTACCATTCTGGGCCCGGTGCCGTGGGGCCACACTACCATACCGGGCCCCGCTGCAGTGGGGCCACACTACCATACTGGGCCCGGTGCCGTGGGGCCACACTACCATACTGGACCCGGTGCCGTGGGGCCACACTACCATACCGGGCCCCGGTGTAGTGGAGCCACACTGCCATACCGGACCCCGGTGCCGTGGGGCCACACTACCATACCGGGCCCCGGTGCCGTGGAGCCACACTGCCATACCGGGCCCCGCTGCCGTGGGGCCACACTACCATACTGGACCCGGTGCCGTGGGGCCACATTACCATACTGGACCCGGTGCCGTGGGGCCACACTACCATACCGGGCCCCGGTGCCGTGGGGCCACACTACCATACCGGGCCCCGGTGCCGTGTAGCCACACTGCCATACCGGACCCCGCCGCCGTGGGGTCACACTACCATACTGGACCCGGTGCCGTGTAGCCACACTGCCATACCGGGCCCCGCTGCCGTGGGGCCACACTACCATACCGGGCCCCGGTGCCGTGGAGCCACACTGCCATACCGGGCCCCGCTGCCGTGGGGCCACACTACCATACTGGACCCGGTGCCGTGGGGCCACACTACCATACTGGACCCGGTGCCGTGGGGCCACACTACCATACCGGGCCCCGGTGTAGTGGAGCCACACTGTCATACCGGGCCCCGGTGCCGTGGGGCCACACTACCATACCGGGCCCCGGTGCCGTGTAGCCACACTGCCATACCGGACCCCGCCGCCGTGGGGCCACACTACCATACCGGGCCCGGCTGCGACGGCTCTCACAGGAGCATCGGGCGAATGGGGACTGGAGAAGAACAATAAATGGGGAAGAGGCGAGACGGAGAAAATTCCCTGAGGGGGACGAAAAAAGCGGGGGCCGAGAGCGGGGGCCCTGGGACACCCCCTCCCGTGGGGGTATTGAGGGGTGGGTGTTGAGTGTATGTGTGGTGAGCAGGAAGGTGAGTGTTTTGTGTATGCACATAGGTTTGTGTTGTGAGTAGTTTTGTATGTGAGCGTGCGTTTAAGATTGTGCGCTCGAGTGGGTATACGTGCGTGCCTGTATGCATGCACGTGTGTGCGTGTATGTGTCCGTGCATGTCGGAAATTTACGTAAAAATTAAAAAAAAGATTATTTTGCACAGTGCTAGTCTTCATTTAATGTTGTATCTAATCATGTAAAGTACTTTTAACAACAACGTAAAAAAAATTTCGTGAACATTGGCGCAGGTGAGTGTTTGCGTTGAGTTCAAGATAAGGTAGACTCGTACGCTACGCCTAATGCTTCGTCTGTTATTGTGTGACAAACAATTGCCGTATTGCCTGTCACCCACGTATCCATGCCACCGTATTGCCTGTCACCCACGT
>LQNS02278139.1:10235948-10255953 GCA_001587735.2 Parhyale hawaiensis | reverse complement strand
TGTCATACTCCACTTACTCATTGAGTACATATGCTGTCATACTCCACTTACCCAGTGAGTACATATGGTGTCATACTCGACTTACCCATTGAGTACATATGCTGTCATACTCCACTTACCCATTGAGTACATATGCTGTCATACTCGACTTACCCATTGAGTACATATGCTGTCATACTCGACTTACCCAGTGAGTACATATGCTGTCATACTCGACTTACCCAGTGAGTACATATGCTGTCATACTCGACTTACCCAGTGAGTACATATGCTGTCATACTCGACTTACCCAGTGAGTACATATGCTGTCATACTCGACTTACCCATTGAGTACATATGCTGTCATACTCGACTTACCCATTGAGTACATATGGTGTCATACTCGACTTACCCAGTGAGTACTACAGAGAGAAACTTTAGTAGCTGTAATCAAGATATATGTAACCAAACACATTTAGGAAAATCATTATAGGTACTGCTTTAGTCGCAGATTTCTATTTTAGACTTGGTAAAATAATTACATTTGTATCACTGCAAAACTGAAAATGGAGCAGGTCTCCGAAACGGGTTTTTACCTAGCTATGATTTTTATTTTAGCATTCGCCTTGGCTTTCAAATATTTAACAAACATTATTAGTTCCGCGGACCAAAAATAACAGTTCTTCGTAATAAATAATGTGCACTCGAAAAATGCTGTTATACAAATCGAATATAAACTATACCTCCGCCAGAAACCATTACGTATTAAGAGGTAGTGCTATGTAAACTATATTATAGGTTTAAGAATAACTTTTGACTTTTCTCCGCGCAATTGAACTTGTTTGGTTGGTTGCAATCACTAAATGATTCTGTCTGTGTATCTCTCGTCGGTAGTTGGATATCAACATTGGCTTCAATGAAGCAAAATTTGTACTGCTATATAGGATGTGGACGCCATGCCTCGAACGACTCACCCGTTTCCATTTGCATACTCAAACTAATGAAGCTCTGACTCTGAGCGGTTCATAGTCGCATTCATTTGGAAACTTTGAAAAACTGTCATTGTAATGGTTAGCGAACAGTTTGTTGCCGAGCTCTGAAAACGGACAAGTGCCCTGAAAAAAAGTGATATCCAGCAACCAGCACGATTACCCGTGCTGGTGGTGAAGTGACAACGGCTCGGCATCGCATCAACAGAGGCCCGGGCTCGATTCCCCGGACGGCTCGCTACGGATTTGCTCTGCGTGGAGCACTCCAGCACCGAGAGGCCAGGCGATGCACGATGAGGGATCCTAAATTGACTCTCATCAGGGACTGCTTCTCCTGCTCTTCACACTACTGGATCTTCAAAATTCTAGAATTAAGGCAAAAAGAAAATCTCGATAGGTGTATCCATTTTACCCTGTAAACTAGATAATAAATGATATTTGTTTGTTTACCAAGACGCGAAATACTTGCCTTGGCTTGCTCGTACAGCACGCTAATCAAAAGAACGCGTTACGTCATCTCCGCATCCGAATACGTTGATGCGTCCATATAAATTGTACACCCTTGCGCACAATTTTGAGTAATAATTCCCTCCAACTTTGAAATGATGTCCGAAACTTAACTAACGGTCCTTGCTGAGGAAACTGAATTGCGGTAAAGACAACTCTTCTGGTTTTCCCTTAGGCCGGCTGCACACTAACAACTTTCGTTGCCCCTAGGAGCTTAGAGGCAACTCAACTTATCCGTGTACGTAGCTACAGCACGGCTTCAGCTTTCACAAAATTTAGCTGCTTCAAAAATTTTCAAATATTTTATTCGCTACTGCAATTTCTACACCCTAGAGAGTGGCAATGTTGAACTTTCAACGATCGCTCTTAATTATCACTGGTTGGTGTTCACAACGATTGGTATTAAAAGAATACCAGCACGATGTTCATAGACGTCATGCTGAAGTCACGGCCACGGCTGCGCAGGCGGATAAGCTAAGTTGCGTCTAGGCTGCCAGCGACAACGAAAGTTGTTAGTGTGCAGCCGGCCTTAGGCATATGCTAATTACTACCAGAGGCTTCTAAGCATCTCGATCAAAACAAGAAAATTTCACTCACGAGGAACTGCGTCCATTATACCACCTGGACCTAGCTCGAAAGTCTCCAATAACTCTTGTCGTCAGCTATAGCGACCATTCTTAAATTTTACATTTGCTATAGCATAGTTCAAAAACGTGTATTTCAACCTTGGTGGATCGTTATTATATACTGAGGCATGAAGTTCTTGAAATACCTACGTGACACTATATGTAGCTATAGCTTTTGGACTATTAACCATGAAACGTCTTCAGACGAAGGAAATTTCACTGTTTCACCAGCAGAACTTCTCTTTGCGCCCTTTATTCACAAGGTTCCGATACATTTTAAGTTTTTTTTATTAATTGGTAGCTAGGATACAACGTTTCTGTCCAAGCTTAGGGTCAAATATAAACAGAAGAAACTTTCATTAAAGACTGAAATATACCAAACGCTCCCTCGAATTCTTTGCAACGGTTTTTAAAGCTATCAGTATTCAAAATATCAAAGGCATAGCCTTGTTTCACTGTCTGAAGACACTGTCTACATCACCTAGCTATAGCCAGCCGAAAGTTGGGCAGTTCTTGCATACTTTCTGAAGTTCAAATATGGCAAGGGAGTTTTATAACAGAATCTTTATTTCCGGGCCCGCGGAAGTGTGACGGACCAGAAGTTTTATTCTTCGTTGATGCTGGACAGCGCAAGGCTACGAGTGTGAGAATATGTTTTGAAAGACAGGACAGCATATGCCCTGTATACAGCTGTAGCTTCCAGCCGTTCGTTGTCGTTCGGCTCGTTCCCCCCACCCTCCCCTCTATAATATTAATAGCGTTGTTCCTTCGTTCGTTCGTTTCTTCGTGTGTTACACCTGAATTCAATGTTCGACTCGCATTTGGCCTTACATGCGAAATCCGGTATCTGTGCTACAGCTAACGCGAGAGGCAAATATATTGGCGATTTTCGTCGTTCATTCTTCATTGTTTTGCGCTTTATTGAGTTCGGGAAGCTGGCGTATCTGTGATACGGCTGGTGACTAATCTCTCGGCCACAGGCCGGGTCTTTTTAATTGTTTATACGCCCGAAATTTTTAAGAATAAATCTTGGGGAACCTGTATCGTCGTTTGCTGCCAGAAGAATTCCGCGGGTACAGTTAGACAGAGCGACTTATAAATATAATCCACGGGCCACTTATAGACAAGAGCAGCTTCAGTAATTATTATCAGCAAAACGGCTGGTCGTATAAGATATCATACATCGAATCTCGGTGTTGTTTGTGATGTTGACGGGGAATTGCCATGACACAATGCGAAGGTTTCCCTGATCCATCTGAAGCGCCTTAAGCCAGAACGTGAACGTTTCACGGGTGCTGCTAGCTTATAGGCCTATGGCCTATAAATATTCCACGGGTCCAATTAATGATACGCCGAGGTCAGCAGTTCTGTGCAGCTGGGCAAGGTCTTTTTAATAATTTTTATGCCCCTGGGCTCTTCTGAATGAACGGGTTGGGACCTGGAAAATTTTCATGTAGGGGTGGGCACTAGAAGTGCTAGCAAAATTTAAGGGGGGAGGGGGGGGGGCAGCGAGACGCAAAAGCTAAACCCTATGCAGTACATATTTTTAAGGCCTCATTTACAGTGAAGGGTGCGTGTAACTTTTTGGAGAGGGAGTCTGTCCCCACTATCCTCCCCTGGCTACTCCACTGCAGGGAATTATTATGGATATCATTATCAACCAAGAGGACGGACATAATATATCACACATCGAGTCCCAGTGTTGAAGAACAAGTGTGGCGTTACCATGCTAAAATATGAAAGTTTCACGGGTCTGTCTGAAAGGCTTTGCAAAGCCGCGAAAGTTACACGGGTCCAGCTAGTCCCCAATTAATCGGTTGGTTAGGTTGTATGTTAGACTTATGTTTATCATGATGTTTGTTAGCAGCATAACTCAAAAACTTTTGAATGGATCTTTATGAAATTAGCAGGAGTTGTTAGTAATGTGAAAAGACATAAATGATTAAATTTTGGTTCAGATCGGTTGGTTCGTTTGTATGTTTGACTTATATTTGTCATAATGTTTGTTTGCGGCCTAATTCAAAAAGTTATGAACGGATCTAAAAAAAAAAAAATAAACAAAAACTGAACCAACTGTCAATCATAAGGCACAAATGATTAGATTTTACAGTTTATACAAAGAAAATCGTGATTTCAGAGCCAGTTTGAATTTTTCGTTACCGTTGCCTTACTTAGCGGAGGTATGCGCTCTCAGAGTGCTCTAGTTTGCCAATGTATTATTTATTTATGTGCGTTTTCCTAATAATTTATGTTTAACAGAGTATATATTATTATACGCTGCACCACTGGTGGCCCTCTCAATCATTGCAACACTGACTTAATCTGCATATTTCAGCGAACCGCAATTTCTCATCCCTCTTTTGCAATAATTGCACTAGCTCATAGAGGACCGGGGCGTCAGTCCCGGCTGCTCTATGGGAATGGGCCTATTGAACCGTCCGTCTACTGCCAGCCAGCTATCTAATCTAAATCGGGAAGACATCACGGCTGAAATTTCGCGTCCCGACGACGGCCGCAGCGCCCCTGGCCGTTAGGTACTGAAGAGCTGGAAATTGGTGCTATAGGGCCACTCCCAGCTCCTACTAATATGTCCAACGATGCTTAACTGGGCTACCCAGCGGTCATACTGACGGCCAGTAAAGTGCGTTGGCTGAGCATGCACCCATCATGTTAAGTGAACAGTCATCAAGTTGAGAAACCGATCATCATGTTGAGCGTACAGCCATCAAGGTCGATTAATAAGTTTAGTATGAAATCATCCAATTGAGTGGCCGATCAGCAAATCTAAGTATGCGATCATCATGTTGATCGTCCGATCTTCAAGTTCACTGCCCAATCAATAAGAAGACCGTCCGATCATCAATGCAGGATTGAGATCAGCAATGCTCGAGCGTGCAAACATGAAATAGAGTTTCTCCATTAATTCCCACGTCGCCAGTCTGGTGTGATTTAATAATAATAATAATCATTGAGTCGAGCTGCTGCTCAAATTCCCTCCTCTCTCAGCGCCTTGGCTTTCAGCCCCTGAATCATATCTCATCTATTCAATAAAATCAGGAAGGAGAGACAGGCCAACTAACCAAACAAGCAAGCAAGCAACGAACCAACCCATGGACTGTGTTATTTATTATCAATAAATAACAACTTTTATTAGGACCACAATAGGTTCATAAATACGCATAGAAATACAGAGTAACCAAATTTTACACTATAAATCTATTATGCAGTGGATAATGCAGTGACCCGAGCAGAAACTACATAAGTGGGCTCTTCAGCGAAACTCCTCGACCTTTTCCTTCGCTGTTGTCTACTCTTGATAACGACTTCTCTGATGAAATTCGATACGCTGCCTCATAGACCACACCATTATACGTATGGTGTGGTCTATGGCTGCCTCTATATATAGAGGCTTGAATATTTGGGTATGTACATATGTATAATCAAACGGCACCTTCCGTATCACTGATACCCTCTGTTCCCCTTTGTTATGACGTGCAGTGGACGATAATATCCGATACTCGCCAGGAAATTTTTTATAATCACCGACAGGAACCGGATAATATGCGACCGAGCAGCATGTGGACCGCAGCCTCTGCACTATAGCAGAATCACGGCTGCGGACGTCGGCCACAAAAAGCTGTCAGTGCACTCTCGTTGTCGTCATTTTTGACGGCATGATGCGCCATAGTCGCCTTATAATAAAAAAACGCTCATCTTTCCTAACTACATATAACTACAAATAGTTTATCCCCCGTAATAATTATGTACAGTTAATCTTTCATAACATTAACCAATAATAAAAATAATAAATAGTTTATCTTCCATAATAATAATAATAATAACAACAACAAGTAAATATTTCGTCTTTAAAAATATATATATATATATGTATAGTTCATCTTCCGTTATAGCAAATAGAGTATCGTTGGTAGGCAGTGGAGCCAGCCCAGGCCGGGGCCGTGTCCCAGCTGCCGCCACTGGGCCCGTGTGTGCGTCCCGAGGTGCGTACACGATGTGTACGTGCGTGTGTGCGTCTTCTGTGTCGGATTGGTGCACCAATGTACACACAACTGAATACGTACACACCGGTTGCAGTGGGTGCACATGTGCGCCTGGTACGCTCACGCACACAGATACTTTGTTATGTACGTACACTATTGCGTACATCGCACATCGTTATGTACGTTTATTGCTGTGTACATTGTCATGTACACACACACTGTTGTTTACATTGTCATGTACAGCGTTAGGTACAGTATTATGTGCGTACACGGCTGCTTGCATGAGCGCGCCCGCTGTACATTCAGTTCGTGCACATAGCGCACTGTACGCTCATGTACGCTTCAGTACTGTTCGTAAGTACGAAGCTAACTCATACAGCACACTGCTCTCTCATGTGAACCTGAGTACTGTACGTAGGTACGGAGTCTATTCCCTACCCAAAGCATTGTCTACGTACGTCACTGCACGTGCACACTCATGATGCATTTTACACGTAGTTTATATGCTGTACTTTAGGCGCGTAAATATTGCCTGCGTGACTTGGACAAGCGCCCTCTGGATAAGACTTTCCTATAGATATATAAGTGTTTTTTTATCTTCACATAAATTATATAAAGCAAAGTGTGCGTAACACTACCTGGACCTCATCCGAAGTATCATCAAGGTATAACGGTAGTAGCTTATAGAGGGCCGGAGCGTGAGTCCCGGCTGCTCTCTGAGAACGGGCCTGTGGGTCCGTCTACTGCCTGCTATCTAACCGCTAGCTAATTAAACTCCGCCGTGCTTGTTATTTATCGCGTAACTCAAAACGTTCTTGCGTGTTTCAGTTATGTCGAGGCCAAGCATGCATATATCCGCACTAACAACTGGAGGCTAGAATGGGCAGCTCCCTCGGCGTCTTCATATGTACTTCAACTCGGTAGCATAGATGCGGTGGTATGGACGACATGCGAACTGCTGCTGATCATCGCATCTCGTTGTGCGTGCGAATGTATAGTGTGGCCCCGGCATAAGCCATTTCATTAAAAAAACGCACACGCTTTCTTGATTTCCTGATGTTAATGGCATGCTCGGGTCCGTCAAAACTGAAGGCAAAGAATTTACGACCGTGCTTCGTCTCTGTCCATGCTTGTGTTGCTGGTTCTGCTTTGAAGAATGCATTTTGCATCTTCCGTATTGTTTCTTCTGTTCAAAATTCAAAATGAAGTGAGCGCCACAAGTTCCACTTCGGAAAGGCGTTGCTGCCACGTACAAATGAGCGCAGACGGGCATTTCATCAGTATTGTCAAGGAAAACTTTGCGACGACAAGGATATAAATGTTGCTTCCAATCTAGCAAATACTTCTTCAATTTTGAAATGCTGTCCGCTGAGTCGACACCAATTACTGCACGGAATGCAGAAATACAGATGCACCTGGGCTCGGAAGTGTACATTCTTCCAAAGGGCCCGGGTGCATCTGTATTCTGTACGTCTGCATTCCGTGCAGTAATTGGTGTCGACTCATCGCACAGCATTTCAAAATTGAAGAAAAATTTACTAGGTTGGAAGCGACATTTAAATCTTTCGAAAACTCGGTATCATAGTTACACCTTCCTGTGTTAACCTGCCAAAATTTCAAAAGATCTTATCGAATTAAATTTGATCAACTTCGAGCCTCCCACCTGATGAGCTGAGGTTTACAGCAAAACGCGCGTCGTGGGTAACAAAATTTCAACTGCTTCTCATTAACTTCTACATTGCTACGAAAACAGCCATAGATATATTAACACAATGTTTGCGATAAGCTTAATGATAGGTTGGAGGTTTCAGAATCCATTCAGCATGATTTGGAAGTGATTGATTCCTGGTGTTCTAGGTGGGGGATGAGGCTAAATGCGGGCAAGACTAAGACCATGCTCGTGTCCAGGTCGCGTACAATGAGACCTCCTTTTCCTGCATTCATAATGGATGGTGTTTCATTTCCTGTGGTTGATGACTTGGTAACTCTTGGGTGTCAATTTTTATCCAAAGTTGACGTTTGAGACCCACATTCGTTCGGTTGCCTCACGTGCATCGCAGAAAATTGGTCTTATGAAGCGTGCTTGGATGGTGTATGGCTCGGTAGAATTGACATGTCGTTGCTTTAATTGCTATGTCCTCCCTCTTCTGGAATACTTCTCCGTAGTCTGGGGTTCTGCTGCCGATTGTCATCTGTGTTTGCTTGATAAAGTGGTTCGTCGATCTGCGTTCATGCCGGATATCGTTGTGCCTTGTGATCTGGCGCATCGTCGCAGAGTTGGTGGTGTCTGCTTTTTGTATAAAATTTATAACTGCCTTAGTCATCCACTGTCTGATTTTCCTCCGGAGCCATTTGTTCGGGTGAGGTAAATTCGGCATACTGGTGCTCTTCATGAGTTTGCCTTGGAACCGTTACTATACCGTACGGGCCAGTATTCTCGTTCGTTTTTTCCATCGTGTGTGGATGTTTGGAATGGTCTCGATGGCTCTGTCCTTGCTGGTGCGGGTATTGGCAGCTTTAAACGATCTGTACACAGAGCTATTCTGTGATTTTGGATCTTATTTTTCTTTTTTCTTCTTTCGCTGGGCTGGTTGCGTTTGGGTTTGTCAATCTCATGGAGTTTCTCCTTTCCCACGTCACCAGTCTGGTGTGATTTAATAATATTAATCATAATAATAATACGCAGTTTGTAGGTTGACTGGTTTCTTATTGAGTCTTTCCGTTGCGATGTAAAGGATAAAATGAGAGAAAATTCATGTTCTGAACACTAAGGAGCAGAAATAGGAGGAAATGCTGCACTTGCCGTACGTACGTACGTTTTTTCCCACAGCATTATAGGGACACTTTGTTTGGATTGCGTTTGCTCTTGTATGTTATCGATTCTTCTCAGTCTTCTTTCTTCCGTTGTCAAATGGCTTCACTACATAGAAATGATGCTATCTACACAGAGCAAGGAGCTTGTATAAAGGAGGAGGAGGGAGCCAGTAGCCTAGCCCGTTGAAGCTCAAGAGTCTCTTATGGCTGTCAGCCAGTTGTCGTATGCACCAATCGCATATCAGTAAAGAGTCTCTTATGGCTGCAGCCAGTCGCGTAAGCACCAATCGCATATCAGTAACTCGGTTCGTCTGCTGCTGCTCCCCCGTCTTTTCCACCAATGAGCGTCTCACAGCCATAAGAGATCTGGTTGACTCGCTGGCAAGTTTGTAACTAGGCCACAAGGCTCCCTCCTTCTCTATTGAAGCTGCTTGACACAGAGTACTCTCCTGAATGGCCCCTCTTAATTTCTTAATACTTTACTGGCCATGATATAGCAATTTCTGTAGATAAGATACCACTGCATTGTAATTTCTTCCACATTGTTATTGTCTGGTAGCTGAAAAGAATTAGACCAACACATATTATACCGATGGCACCCGCTAGTCAAGAGAATGAGTATCGTCATCTTTTCTTCCGAATGCGTTGATGTGCCCATTTAAATAGCGCACACTTGCACAGAATACTGAGCTACAAAACCCTCCAGATGTAATGAGACGTCCGAAAGTTAACTAGCGGCACTTGCGGAGCAAACTAAACTGATGGTTAACATTTTTTATCACCCGCGAACGAAGTGAGAGAGTTGATAATGTTTTCGTTGAAGATTTAAGTATAAATATATATTTGTATAGTTGTCTGTCCTCACAATAAGTGGTCGAAGGAATTGAGCAATCTTCATAATCTTTTGTGGGGAGTTTGGTGGGTTGACCTAGATGTGACCCATACCAAAAAACCAGACCTAGCTGACCATAGAAAAAATGACGGCGTTGAATTTTCCTCCATCGGGTCGAGTTTGCCTCCACCGCGGCACATCGTCTCAAGCCACGAGGCATCCCATCTTTCCTATGTTATTATTAAGAGATCTAAATGGGGCGGTGAGCCCAGCGCAAGTCTTGTTGGACACAACATCCATATGAGAAACTAGGATTAGCTGGCCATCAGAAAATGACTTCGCTGGATTTACTCTCACCGCGGGTGATGGTCTTACGCCACGAAGCGTTCTAGTTATACCTTTTCTTGGCAATCTGAAAGCAGCGTTTACGAGAGTTCAACATATAGTTCGGACGAAAAGAAGACGATCCTCGATCCTCGTTCTTTTGACTAGCGTGTGGCATCGTCATTAGTTGCTGCCATTTTGACGGCTGGAAACCCAAGTAAATATAAAAATTAATCAATTGATTACGCACTTAATTAAGACTTAAATTAAATCTCAGGTTATTTGGTATCCTAAAATCCAGTGTTTGCAGCCTGTATATTACAGTTTGCATTTCTCGCTGGCCTAACCACATTCAGGTGAAAAATTAAGCATTGAAATTAAATGTTTTACGTCAGCTTGCTGGAACTCTACTTCAAGGGTCGAATTTTCGAAGAATTTTCTCAGCGCTGGCTTCTCTTTTTCTTCGATATTTTCTTTTCCAATTTCTACAATTCAAGTCAAAAGAATACCTCGTTCGATGTATTTACTGCACCGTATATATGCAAGATAATACAGGATTGTAATCATAATTACAGTAGAGTTAAAAAAGGTGTGTCGTACGTAGCATATTTATGATGCACTTACGTGTTGCAGCTGTGGGATAGTAATGCATGTAATTTTGATGCATCTAAAATTGCATCAAAAGACACCAAAACTTCCCTCAATGTGGAAGAGAACCCGGCAGGCACTGCAATATTGGTTCCACTCCATATAGCCACTCTTTTTCTCTGACACACTTCTCCCACACACCACTCCACTCCAGTTTCCCACTCACCACTCCGCTCCACTCCCCACACTCCTCCACGCCACCACTCCACTTCCACACTGCACTCCCTATCTACTACTACTCCGCTCACACCACTCCACTCTCACAAGCACTACTCTACTCTTCACACACCGCTCCAGTCCCATATACACCACTCCATTCTCAACTCCCCACACACCACTCCACTCCCCCACACTCCACTCCCTTACACATCACTCCACTCTCTCACACACCATTTCACTCCCTTACACACCACTCCTCTCCCCACATACTACTCTCCCCACACATCACTCCACTCCCCCACACTTTCACACTCCACTCCATCACACTCCACTCCCTACACACCACTCCTCTCCCCCACACATCACCACACTCCACTCACCCACACTCCACTCCCCCACACTCCACTCCCCATACTCCACTCCACCCCCCACCCACACTCCACTCCCTCACACTCCACTCCATACACACCACTCCTCTCCCCACACATCACTTCACTCCCCCACACTCCACTCCCAACACACCCCTGCTCTCCACACATACTACTCTCCCCACACATCACTCCACTCCCCCACACTCCACTCCCTACACACCACAGTCCCCAGGATATCCCCCGCATCAACAGTCCCCCATTCCGCCCCCTCCTCCCCCACTCCCCCAATGTCCGCCATCTTGGGCTCCCCTTCACTCTCACATTCTTTTCAGCTCTGCCCTTTCTTTTGCCTTCTTCATTTTCTTTGTTTTCATTTGTTTTTGTTGTTTTTACAATTCATTTGGTTTTCTTTTTTCTTTGTTTTTTACGCTTTCGTTTGTTCTTATTACCATTCTCCGTGAATTTTCCCTTTTATTTATTTCTTCTAAATTTTGTTGTTCCTCTTTCATTCCTTTGTTAATTTATTTCTTTGTTATTCCTCAATTTCTTTGTTTTAAATTATTAGTTGTTCTTTTCCTTGTTTATTCATCTATCTTTGTATGTTATCATTTTTTTCTCGTGTTCTCATTTTTCTCAATTTAAATTTAGGTTTTTTATTTTTCTGTCCTGCACCTTTGTTCTATTATTTCCCTGTCTTCTCTTCTGTTTTCTCTCTATTTGTAACTATTTTTTCTTTTTCCCGTTTTACTAATCCCCTTGCTATTCTTCCCTTTCGCTTTTATCAACCATTGTCCTTTTCTTCTTCATTTTTCTTCTTTCATTTTCTCCCACGATCCCAATCTTACTCTTACCTCTCCGTCTGCATCCTTCATCACCTCGTATTTTACAACTCCCTATTTTCAGTTACAAATGTTCTCCATCTATATTTATATCTCCCCTTCAGGTGCGTCCCTTGCTCTATCCTGCATGCCTACATCGCGACCATGGCACCTCTGTCTGCGGGACTTGATATGTACATACGTACTGTGCCGGAGCTACATATGCCTCGGCACGCCCAGATTGATGCAAGTAAGTACGTGTAGCTCACACATCTTTCAGCTATCCATATATACATAGCCGGCATCATAGATACGGTAGCAAGAACGGCGCGCGAGCTGCGGATCCTCGCATAAAGTTGTGCATATGAATGCAAATGTGAAGCCGGTAACGTGGCGTGTGTCCTCAGAGCACTCCGGAAAGTGTCTTTTCAGGGCAAAGGACTCGGTACATGTTGCAGCGTTATCGCGTGACGCTGTGCTAAGCTGCGCGTTGTGGACTTCCGCCAATAATCTATGTAATTTCCCATTCTTACAATTAGGTGTTGTTCCTCTCAGCACTTTTGTAATATTGTATTTTGACTTCAATGAACCCCAAAGGATAAATCGATTGAAAAAACTATATAAAGAAAAGCAATGTGTACATCAAAACAATATAAGAAATACCGTCCTGTGTACCCTGTATATATATATATATATATATATACTAGAGGCCAAGCCGTAAAAAAAAACCGCAAAAAAATTTTTATAAAATTTTATTTTTCCTGCTTCCAGATTAGGTTTTGCTGTAAATAAGTCTCGTACCTGCAGGCGTGATCTTCCATTAAAGGATCGCAAGTTGTACCTCTATGAGATAAATGAGAGCAAAATATCCCCCCTGGTAAGGTTGGGCGCGAATATCTGGTTGGAATTGGTCAACTCTTGAGTAGCACTGAGAAAATATAGTTCAGTCTAAAGAATTCACCGGTGATGCTCAGGACCTACCGTAAACTGGATACCAACCGATAGTTAAACTTTTAAGCATCGAAATTTGCCTGCAATGTAAATTGAATATATATAGAAAGGCGTCTGTTCAGCGTGAAGTTTCAACTCCTACCAAGAGATTCAGTTAAATTAAAGAAAGCATAAGCGAAATGGATTATGGACGAAAGGAACGAAAACTCCAACCAAGACTGAACCTTGCTAACTCGTACGAAGAAATTCCCTTAAAAATGTACGATATAGCTTATGTAGCTTATGCCAGGCAAGATCAAAAACTCAATGAAAGACACTGCCTTTCATCTACCACGCTCAAAAAAAGAATCATCATCGCCATATCAAAAATTACCGAGCTAGTTTTCAAAGCGAAGCGATACTCAAAAATGCAATATATCCACTTTTGGCCATATATATCAAAAGCTATATTTGTCAACGTAACTTCAAGGGCTGAAATTTTATGGTATCTGAACTTGTTTTTAAGTAGATGAATTTTATCCTATCTAATTCCCTAACAGCGTGACGGAGGGAAGGACCAACCAATTTAGTGAGCAAGGAAGCCAGCTCGGAGCAGGCCGGGAACAAGCTCGGGGCTTAATAGCAACCAGCAATGGTGTATCTACACTCTTATAAAGACCGATGCGTATTTATCTTGGTATTTGTTTATGTGTTCATTTCCTGTCACACTTTAATAAGAAAACAGATAGGCGAAATTAGACCAGATTGCAGACTATAGCAACAGTATAGGGAGGCCTTATATGGGAATGCACTTCTTGCATTGCCGAAGTTGAGATCGAAGGACTGAGGATATCTGAAGCTTCCATTACTTCGCGCTCTCACACATCTTGATGCTTAGTTTCTTCCCACTGATAAAGTCGTTGCATCTGATATTGTTGCAACTTTATTCCAATCATCGACGAAACAGCTTTCCGTGAAGCAAAAACCACTGGGCGTATATGATATCTTGGCGTATCCATGATATCAAATCGAAACAACTATTTTAAGTGTCGCTGAATTGCCTGCCGAAAGCAATTGATTTTCTCCATGGTAAAAAAAGAAGTCGTGAAGATTGATCTCTATGTTTTTTTAGTTGCAATTGTATTAACGAAAGTATGATCAATGAAGAAGGATCATCACAATTCTTCGCTGTCGTTTTTGACAGTGCGAGCACTCGGGTTATAGGTAATATACGTGATTTGTATGTTTCGTGTCACGCTTTGAACAAAATATCTAGACAGGCAGTAGGCCAGGTTGCATATTTTGTAACTACCGTATGTTAAGTTTTCATAGAGATCTATAAAAGAAAATTAGACCAGGCTGCTTAAGATAGCCGCAGTGGGAATCTTTATCCTTTTAGTTGAATGCACTAGCTTCTTACTCAGCCAGCGTTGAAATCGAAACAATGAAGATATTTACAGCTTCTGTTAGCGCTGTCATGGAGTTTGACTTTAATAACTTTTTCTATACGTCGAAAATATATATACTTTGACTTCACTACCTACAAATCCAGTAGACGATGTAGGAAGCACAGGCGAAGCGATGATTTTTCTCGGGGCAGTAGATACAACAAATATTTTTCCCAGGTAGCTTCTGCTTTTGAAGAAGCAATTTTTGCTTCAGGGCAAAAATATAAATTTACTGAAGTTGTTTTATACCGTAGGCAGGATACGCGGCGGCAAATTTATTTAACTTCAGAGATGCTACATTGTCTGATAATATAATCTCGTTTTTTTCGCATATCAGCTAAGGTAAGGAAAGAGTGTGCTGCTTAGAGCACTCATATGTTATGCCAATTTGAGGTGGCCGTTGTAGCGTCTCCTTCGGAAGCGTATGAGTGACGAAAGTGCAATCAACGAAGAAAGTTCCTCACAAATTTTTCGTTGTCATTTTCGATAAGGCCGCTAACCTATAGTACTGACATAGTTCTTGTCCGCATGGATATATCATTGGCTCGAGAGAGCTGGAAGCAGAGCCTATATCCCGATATGGTCTAAAAGCAGCTCGATCTACATATATGCTTGTCTGTACATCCGGGATACTCCAGGGTCGGGAGGTATCAATAAATCACAGATGCTTTGTCCTATTTTTTGTTAGCAGAAATAATCTACTTGATTCCAGCTGTGGCAGCCACAGACTAAGGAAGACACAGACAGGCAGTTGTTCAGTATTTTGCAAGAATATTTTAGCTGAATATTGACGTCACTGTCACCAGTTTGCTGTCTTCATCATAAGTTGGTATACAGGATATGAATTTCATCTAGGTGTATAATAGCTCTAGCCGTTCGAAATTTCGTCGATGCTTGATGGCTAGAAAACTCGGAACACAGAAAGCTTTTTAAAACTAAATCATCGGAAGAGTCATTCAAACTTTCTATGAAACGTCAAGAAAAAGCGGTGCATTTCCTCCATCTTCAAACTCGTCAGTAAACATTGTCTAGTTCTACTCGCTCCAAATATTTTTCTCGTAATAGGAAATTGTTCACGGCAAAACACTGATGGCTGAACGATGACGTCACAGGAATCTTGAGGTAGAGCTGGGCTGCGCTTAGAAGCTGTCCGACTGTGTTTCCATTGGTCTGCATGTGGTTGTAGCTGCGCTAGAAAAAAAATGACTTGTGTTCTCCGATGTGGAATTGGCAGCACTGACCGTTATTGACTTTTGAAGCACTGCTACAGCTACAGTGGGTGCAGTGCATCCTTTCTTATAGTAAAACATTCACCAAAAACATCAATACTGAGGGAACTGGGTGTCGATGCATGTTCTTTGCCGCCATTTTCGACGGCAGAGATGTACTATAGTGTTTTAATGCAACTCTTTTTGGGGTTTCATTCTCACACCGACTGTCTGTTTGATGCAGAGACAGTCAAATCGTTCTAAAAATTGTCCTGATAAACATTGTGAGTGACATTCCCCATAAATACGCACACCTTTCCAAAATTCACAAACTCTTAACGGCCAAGGCTTCAGAGGCTACCTTAATCCATTATCTTTCACGCTCCACTAGCTTTCCGTATCCCGGCTGGTCAACGAGCTCTGGTGCTAAGCTTTGGAATGATCTTCCCGGTTCAAAATACAGGATGCTACTGAATATAATCTGTTCACTAGGATGGTGTTGTCGCATTTTGAGCGACCCTAATAACTGTGATATTCTCTATAGGGAAAAACGCACTCTCTTCCCCCCGAAGTAGAAATTTCAATGAGTTCATATCTTCTCAATTGCTCTTCTAGCTTTTATATATCTAAAAACCAAATTCACAGATAAAATGTAGTGCATTGTGCAGCGCATTTCTAATTGCACTATGTTTATTTTTATGAGCAAATTAATTCAGCCTTTGTCATAAACGGCATAAAAATGTTACGCCACATACTAAGTACCACCGGCATCGTATATCAGATTGTATTGGATATTTTATTGTTTTCGGTTTTGATTTTTATTAATTTTATTAAATATAAATCAAGAAGATGCAAAACACTAATCTTAATCCATCAAATGTAGCTTGTCCCATGTGTTAGCTCTAGGAATGTTATATATGAGAATGCATACTTGATGGCGCTACGCCCCTAGTTTGATGGTCACCGCATCCGTGCGAGAAAATCGATGGTTTATCTTTCTATTTTCCGCGAATATGTGTCTGTTACGTATATCACGATAGGACGCTTGCTTCGTCAAGTTAATATCGTAATGTGCACTGTAATTCTAACTGCACTATATCTTTAGACTCTACATTGTTTTCATTTCTTGTGATGCTTGTCCGTTTCTCTCTGTCTCTTGAAAATGTTTAACTGGTCTATATCTTCTGAATTCCACGTTCCACTTTTACCCCTACTTTGAAAACCTTGAAAACGTACCGTTTAAACATCTTGTCCTTGCTTACTTTTTTCTGCATACTGCATTTCATACTCTCAAAAAAACCTGTTTCGCCTAAGCTCTGTGTAACCAACGTTTCTCTCAACGGAAAATATATAGGGTCAATATCATCTCATTAATAGCATGTAGGCATTGTACAAGTATCTCTCAACAAACTAAATACATACTAATTCTCTCTTATGTTATTGTTTAGTATTATTCTTATGTTAGCATTTAGTAAGAAAACCTCAGGGTTTTGGACACGTCGTTTATCAAGTCAAATTCTCTTAATATTCCATTACTTTTTACGTTGCGTAACAGACTAGAAAGAGTTGAAGTGATCAGAAGAACGTTACTTGCTTCGTATGGGGATCTGTACAGCAATAAACAGAGATTATTTTAGCTCTTCTTCCCATTTCATTCATTTTATTTTTGTCGAATTCATTCATTCGTGGAGGCTATGCGGCTAATGAAAGATACAGGAGCAATGAACGAAAGACTTGTAGCGGGTATTTCGTATCTAACGAGAGCACTCTGAGAGCGTATACCTCCGCCAAGCCAGGTAACGGTCACAAAACATTCAAATCCATTCTGAAACTATGATTTCCTTTGTGTCAACTTCAAAATCTAATCACTTACGTCTTTTGACAGTAATAGCTTAGATTAGATAGGCGGCAGTAGAAGGACCAACAGGCCCATTCCTAGAGAGACACCGGGACTTACGCCCCGGCCCTCTATGAGCTGTTGCCATTATGTTAGCGTGATACAGATAACTGAGGAAAAAAAAAGAAGAAAGGAAGATCTCAGCTATGGGTCTATCATGCATGCACGGAAGTGCAATTTATAGCCGCTGATCTGCGGAGCTTGAGAGTTTGTGACTACTGTATAGGCGTGTTTCTTAGCTGTGGAGGATGTCTTTCCCAATGTTTGTCAAGACGATTTTTAAACGCGTTGATTGTCTCCACACCGACAACGTCGGAGACGAGTCGTCCAAATGTTCACTATGAAATACGGAAAGAGCTGCTGGCTTGTTAAGGTTGTTCTTCGGACTTTATGCTTGATTTTTTTACCGTTGTTTCGCAGGCGATCATTAACATCTCTTTCAAAAAGTCCCGCTGTAGGGACGTTGTTGAAGCCAGTCAAATACTTGAATGTTTCTCTTAGTTGCCCCCTGAGTAGTCTTTGCTCGAGAGATTTCGGACCCAGTTCTTGTAGGCGACATTCGTATGGCTTGTTTCGCAGCTGAGGTATCAATTTGGTAGCTCTGCGTTGGACTCTTTCCGTGTTATCGATATCTTTACACAGATGTGGAGACCAGATACGGACAGCAAATTCTAAGTGTGGCCGCACTAGCACCTCGTACAAGGGAATGATGATGTCCTTGAATTTGTATTCGAAATTCCTGTAAAGCATTTAATAGGATCTGTTCACAACTCCAACGACCGCAGAAAAAAAAAATAACAGCTTCTGTAATTTTGTTGAACATTCGTTCATTAATATGCGAATTATACTTCTAACAAATATTATGATAAACAGTCAAACACACGAACATACCAATCGATCATCACAAAAATTTTGTAATCATTTAAATGTATCTTTCAAAATTACTAAAATTCTTGTAAATTTCATAGAGATTCGCTCATAACTTTTGAGTTATTTTTCAGCTCAAAGCCCCGTTTACATTATCAGTCGTCACCACAGTACTTCCCTAGGGATTCACCACGAAGGGCAAAATTTGACCACGAAACGCTGTTTTCGCGCTGAAAGTGAGAAACGGACAGTGTTCGTTCTCATGACCACACTGCTCAGTGGCAGCCAGGGTTGCCAGTTTGGCCATTTCATGGCCAATTTACCCCAAAATGGCCATTTTTCAAATGCCGTGGCCATGAGAAAATTCACTTGGCCATTTTTACAAATGTGGCCATTAAAATGGCCATTTTTGGACCTTGTAGCCATATAATATTCAGTTTAGACATGTTTTCCAAAATGGAGTGTTGGGAGAACCAAGATGTTGCAACGTTATACCTATTATCGAAGATCAAACAAGTCTCGTTCAATCTTCGATCAAACGTACTTGTAACGCAACGGTTGCCGCTTCTCCGGGCTCAAATAATGAAGTTACCAGTTGCGGGCCTTGCGGCTCGGATTGCATTGGTAAAGTGACTGCACGGTCTCAGGCTTCTGCTCGTCATACATAATTGCGAAGTTATCGACGGAGAAAAGTCATTCCCTGCAGCATACACGCTTCTCAAAATGGCTACAGAAAAAAGTGATCAAGGAACAAAATATAAAACAGCGACTGAACTTGAAATGACCGCAGTTTTCACAGCCTTCTGCACCGCAGTGGTTTTCCGCGGCATTCCATAACAGCTGTCAGATAAATTTAGCTGATCGCTTCGCATTTTTACACTTCCCAACCAATTGCGACCGTTCAAAAGCCAAAAGGCATCTCTATGACTCGGCCTTAGGACCAGCTATCCTATATGGCTTTCACTTGACCCATCTAAGTCTCGTTTGCCCCATGAGGACAGTTTGCCTCACATTAGCCCCACCTATTTTCTAGTTTTACTCTCGATTAGCTACAGATAGTCTTGCGCTAAACAACTGTTCCTAACCTCATCTCTTGTCATTATCACAATTTATTTCCCTAGAATCTTCTTTGTCCCATGAGGGCAATTTATCTCGTGGTGCACCTCTCACGACCATAACTATATTATTAATGTATCAAGTTTATTACTAGTTTGATTTTTATTGGAGCAAATATCCATTATTAATTCACAATAGTATAAATAACGAAGGTTCTGCTGTACTGGTAAGTGGGGTTTAAGCAATAAAAACCTTTGGCCAGTTGTTTGGCCATGGAAAATTCCGAAATGGCCATTTTGGCCATTTTTACCCGTAAAATGTGGCCATCAGCCGACTGATTCATCTGGCAACCCTGGTGGCAGCAGGTTCATCAGTGCGCTGAAAGCATTGCTATGGATAATATGTGCGACGCTCCGCAGTCTACAGACATGTCTGGCCAAGGTAGTAAGATTGAGTGGACCAAGCAAGCTACGTCGGCATTTATTAATTGTATTATAGATTACCCATGCGTGTGGAAAGTCACGAGTAAGG
>LQNS02278139.1:10211067-10221875 GCA_001587735.2 Parhyale hawaiensis | reverse complement strand
GCGTTGCTTCTGAACACCTGCAGCACGATTCAAAGTTGCAAAGACGAATCGCGTTGCTTCTGAACACATGCAGCACGATTCAAAGTTGCAAAGAGGAATCGCGTTGCTTCTGAACACCTGCAGCACGATTCAAAGTTGCAAAGACGAATCGCGTTGCTTCTGAACACATGCAGCACGATTCAAAGTTGCAAAGAGGAATCACGTTGCTTCTGAACACCTGCAGCACGATTCAAAGTTGCAAAGAGCAATCGTGTTGCTTCTGAACACCTGCAGAACGGTTCAAAGTTGCAAAGAGGAATCACGTTGCTTCTGAACACCTGCAGCACGATTCGAAGTTGCAAAGACGAAGCTGCTTTATGAAGCGCCGAACAAGTCAAGCCCCGAAGGCTTAATTTCGGTACCCAGTCGAACGTGCCTTTAGAGTTAGCCTCAATCTCGATTCTGTGCACGGAGCCGAATCCACTTCTCAACAGTCTCTAGACGAATCAGTTTACTATCACGTAAAGAAGCCTGAAAACGGCAAAATTCACAAATCCATTTCTCGAGATTAAAGTTACGGAATCGCTAAACTTCGAGTCGTCCGATTGGGCGCCAAAATTGAATCTTAGAGGCTCGACTTGTCCGAAACTTCAGATACAAGTTCCGGCTTTGTCGCTTCGAATCGTGTTACTATTGTGTTAGAATTCACAATATTACATCAAGGGCTTCGAGCCAGTAGGAAGTGGTTATGTACATTTTTAGCAAAATTGGGTTTTACTCTCCAATTGGGTGCTTGTGGGTGCTCAAATCACCCACTTGCATGGTGAATAAAACCCAATTTCGCCAAAAATAGACATATCCACTTCCAGCTCTAAGCCCTCGACATTCAGTAGGATGAAAACTCCCTCGTGAGAGGCAAGACTAAAAAAGACGTCGGTGCCTGTACAGTCAGCGCATGTGGGGCTAACTGTGGGCTATGTGAAGCGGCACAGCTGAGGTCATAGTGTTGAGGCTGGGTTTCGTTCTATGGATGTGGAATGACTCTAATGTTGTGAGGTTTGAAAAGTCTATGATGGAGAAGTTATTTTTGCTGATGGGATGGTTTTTTTGCTCGGCATGTAAGCTGGCGGCTCTGACTGTACAGACACCGACGTCCGGCCCCTTCAGGTAGCTTTGTTCATTCACGTCTTAGACTCCCCTCTGATAGGACCTACATTCTCATTCCTTTCCCCTCCATTATTGTAATAGAGGAAAAAATGTATGTTTTTTTTATTCATAGATGATAGGTTTAAATTTCATACTCTGATGATATGAAGTACCGTATTCCCAAAACGTTAGATCTTACTTTTGATGATAGTCGAAACACTTTATTATTTGCAATTCACCTAGTTTTAATATTTACTTCTCTTACTTGAAATGATTTTGATGGCTCTGCCTCCGTTGATCCGGGTTTTGGCAACTTTAAGGAATTTATTAACAGAGCGATTCTGTGATCTTCAAGTCTCTATTTTTTCTTCTCTTGCTGGGCGGGTTGCGTGGGTGTTGATAAGCTTATGGAGTTTCCTCTGTTCTTACGTTGCAGCCCCAGTCTGGTGTATTTTAATAATAATACAACTTACAAGTTAGATAAAGTGTTCCAAAAATAAATTACTAAAGTATGTTTCGGTTAAAACATTTAATTTTAACTCACAAAAAAGACAAAATTATTGGAAAGAAAATACTCCTGGTATTTATGGCTGAAGGGGGGAGGGCTTACTGACAGCAGTTATTAGATTTTTGGAAGATGATCGAGTATTTCAAACACTGTATATGAAAGAGAGGCTCTTCAGGGTGCCAGTGTTAAACCCCCAAGCGAAAAGAGCCTCTCTGCCTGTGCGGACGAAGGTAACGTAGTGTTGTCTTTGAGGAATGCATTTTTAGCAGCCCTGTAATGTTTCAAGTTTCCTAAGTGGGACTGAGGATATTGTGAAAGCGAAAATAGCTCATTTATGATAAAGTCCGAGTCTTGCTAAGATTCCAGACAGCTGTACAAATTACGGGCTAACTAGCACATAACTCAAACAATTGTCTGCGTTTATGTCACTGTTAGTTCACTTTAATAAGTAATATATTCTAATTGGGTACCATTTTGTATAATTTTACGTTCCGCCATCTGTTGAAAAAAAAAAAATAGCACCGGGTTGACAACCTTCAAATTTTGATCGAACATAGCCCATATTGAAAAGTATTTAGATACTTGTATCTAGATACAGGTAAAATATATCTAGATACTGTATTTAGATACCACATTTGAAATGTATTTAGATACACTAAAAGTATCCAAATGCAGTATCTAGATACTGCCCAGCTCTGTGCACAAATAAATGAATAAATGAAGTAGAGCACTCGGAGAGCGCATACCTCCGCCAAGTAAGGCAAAAGTAACGAAAAATTCAAATTGGTATTGTATTGAAACCATAATTTTATTTGTAACAACACCAAGTTCTAATCACTTGTGTTTGGACAGTATTAACAGTTTGCGTAATTTTCTTAAAGATCTTTCCATAACTTTTTGAGTTATGCTGCTAACAAACATTCTGACAAACATCAGTCAAACAGACAAACCAATTGCCTTCAAAATTTAATCATTTATGTGTTTCAACATTACTAACATATCCTGTGAATTTCATAAAGATCCTTTCTTAACTTTTTGAAGTATTATGCTAACAAGCATAAAATCAAACACAGCGACAAACAAACAAACGAACCATCATATCATCAGAAAAATTTCATTATATACTCTTCATAATATACCTAATACGTCTAGTAAGTTTCATAAAAACTGTTCATAACTCTTCTTGAGTTATGGTAGTAAGAAAAAAATAGGCAGACAAACAAACAAACAGAAGAACGGATCATCATCAAAAGTTAATCATCTGTTACTGTTAACATGTCTAACAATCTCTGTAATTTTGTTAAGATCCTTCCATAACTTTTTAAGTAATCTTGATGACAGACAGACAAACACAACAAAAACGTAACCTTCTTGGCGGAGCTAGGTAATAAATAAAGAAGGAGACACGCGTTGTGTACTAGTGTACATATTATTATGAGATGCTGATTGCTGTTTTGCAGAGCATGTCCTTATGGCTGACAGCACGTTTCTGTGCTGGATACTATAACATCCTTCTTGCTGGCATGAGATGCTGGCATATTCCTGGTAACCAGTTCCCAAAACATTACAAGTACTCCCAACGTAGTAAAATATTTCAAATGCTTCAAGACATTGCAAAGCATACCATATTATTGCTTGCATGTAATGCCGGCATATTCCTAGTAATCCATTCCCAAAATAAAGCCCGTTCCCGGTACTGTTGGTCGAAGGCTGCCATTCCAGTATTCCGTGTCACGCAGCCAGCAGCGCATGCGCCACCGAGGTCACGGCAACCTGACTGACGGGTTTGGCGAGAGTACTTACCGCTCTGTGTACCTTTTGGTACCTGGTGTACCTTTAGGAGCCTTGTGTACCTTGGAGTACGTGGGACGCTTGCTATACCTGAAGGGCCTTGTGTACCATGGAGTACGTGGGATGCTTCCTGTACCAAGATGCGCGTCCAAATATCACTGAGGCTATCTACTGGAATTTGGATCACCAACACTTCACTTTTTTCCTACTGGTTGATCTGTCCAAAGCATTTGATAGTGTTCACCATGGTATGTTACTAAATAAAATAACATCCTCGAATATTTGCCCATATTGGTTTGCTAGCTATCTACAGGACAGGTCACATACTGTCATGCTCAATACAACTCAGCCACCTTACAACATGAACAGCTTTGGTGCCCGTAAGGATCGATCCTAGGACCGATTCTGTTCTCGATATTCGTCAATGACATCATCCCCTTGGAACAGCATGGTTACACCTTCTCTATGTATGCCGATGATATCCAAATTGCAATTCCATTCGCACTAAACAAAGAAGAAAGCGTGCGCAAAGACGCAGAAAATCTCCTGAAAACCCTAAAAACATGGTATGATGTATATGGGCTAAGCCAAATGCAGATAAGCCAATGCATTGTATTTGGCACTCAGCAATTCTACAAGCAGCTGCATCCTTTCTCGATTAATATTAATAACTCTATGAGTCCCTCACGATGTTCTCAAAACGCTTGGGGTGTGGATACAAAACAACACTTTTATTGTCTCCAAATCACAGGAAAGATAAAAACAGCTAAGAAATACAGAAAAAAAATTAGCGACAAGCCCCTAAAAAGCTATATTGCTTATTGGGCACACAGCATTCATTCGTCACTATAATGACGCAGGGAAAATCTCTATACCAACATTGAAAATCTCTAAATTTAATTAAAAAATAGCGATAAACATCCTGAAATTTTAAAACATTAAGACTTCAGTACATCGTATTGGTAGAGACCATGTGGTACATTATTTCGATCGCGTTTTACTCTCAGTATTATCCTCAGAGTCTCATTCATTACTGTTGTAATCGGCTTCAAATATTTTCACTCGCTCCACCCCATATAATAATTGCATAAGTCAGTTGCGAGTAAAACAAAGACTAGTACAGACTTAGTGTCCCTTCTTTAGGCAAATATTTCCAGAGAGAATGAATAACACCTTTTGCTTTGCTTCGTTTGTTGCGGAGAATGAATACGTGTTCATTGAACTTCAGTTTCTCTTCAATTGTAACACCAAGATATTTGAAGGACTTTACCCATTCAAATTTATTGCCATTAAAATATACATTAGGTAATTCATTAACTTTTACTGAACTAAACAGCATAATCTTAGAAAAATATCCAACTTTTGACGCATCTGTTAGATCAAACATCACGCCTACTTCTCGTCCAAACGCTTGCTCTCTCTCATTTCACCTTCTGTAGTTTAACCTTGGCTAAAGCCTGTGAATATTATATATCAGATCTACAAAAAGACCAGAAATTTGCAGTAAAAGTGGTTCGCAACGCGAAATTTCTGTAGTTTAACCTGGGCTAAAGCCTGTGAATATCTTGTATCAGATCTACAAAAAGACCAGAAATTTGCAGCAAAAGTGGTTCTCAACGCGAAATTTCTGTAGTTTAACCTGGGCTAAAGCCTGTGAATATCATATATCAGATCTACAAAAAGACCAGAACTTTGCAGTAAAAGTGGTTCTCAAAGCGAAATTCGCCAAAAGCGATCATGCCAGTCCGCTATTAAAAAAAGCTCCAATGGCTACGAGACAGCACGAATTAAAGCTAGATGAAGCGCAATATGTTTTTCGTTCGCTGCATTTCGCTATTGGAAATGCCGAAGTTGAGCATTTTACACCCAACAGTGAAATCTGTGAACCATCTCTTTGAGCAGCTTCAAGTGTGCTACACCCACACCAGGACTGGCCAACAAGCTCTTTCTATTTTCGGAGCTAAGCTTTCGAATGATCTCCCCGACTCACTACACGATGCGACTGAATATAATCAGCCCACCAGGATGGTGTTTTCGCACTTCGAGAGACCCCATTAACTGTGCTAAGGCTTTCTAGGTGAAAGAGACAGTCTCTTCCACTCGTAGTAGAAATCTCTATAAGCTGATATCTTTTAAATTGCTCTTTTAGTTTTGTTATATATCTAAAATTTCCTTATTTACAGATAGACTGTTGCCCATCACAAATAGCGGAATTGCAGTCATACAGTTGAAATAAATTCAAAACGTGAAGCGTGTTTCTAAGTGTACTATATTTATTACCTTTTCCAAGGAGGTTATGCTTTCGTCTAGAGTACCGTATCTGTATGTCCGTCTATCACCAAGATAACTCAAAAAGTTAGGAACGAATCTAAATGAAATCAACTGTAATTGTTAGGTATATTTGGAAGTACAGATGATCACCTTACGGTGAAGATCCGCAAATCACTTTGTTTGTTTGTCTGCCTCTTTTTTTTTCTTTATGTCACAACTCCAAAAATAATGGACGGATTTTTTTTATGAAATTTGCATGAGTTGTTATACAGTACGTTGCCTTTGATGATGCAAATACAATTTTTTGCTTATTTTTCATGCTAAGTGTCAAACATTTAAAATGTGAATAGTAAGTTAGTGCACAAGTACGTTGTAACTATATAAACAACTAGAGAAAAATAAAACGGAACCATATTCTTCGTTTTGGCAACATTTGCTTGTCGCACGGGGTTCTGCTGTTACGCCAGATTATGCAACATCACTTTCTTGTCAACATGGGCAAAAATAGCGGTCTAACCAGTGAAGAACAGATCAAAGTGACCTCGCTATTGGCTTCTGGTAAGACAACACTCGAAGTTTCCAAGGAATTACAGCGTGATCACCGAACAATTAAGGCTTATGCAATTGAAGGTAAAGTCAACCGGAAAACTCCGGATAGAGCCTTTACGAGGAAATTGACTGCTCGGGAAATGCGACATTTGAAGGTTTCTATCGCTAGAAAACAACTTTCTACAAGTAAGGCGATATTTGAAGATTCTAGAGCCCCAATACTAATCAGAAAGACAAGATGTGAGGTTCTGCAGAGGCTAGAGAAAGTGTAAAAGGCAATTAAATGACAACTTCTAGCCAAACTCACAAAGAAAATAGGGTCAAATGGGCTGAAGAGAACATGAAAACTGATTTCTCCAATGTCATATTTACTGACGAATGCAGAGCCACTCTAATGGATGGTCCAGATGGATGGGTCCTCCATGACCGACCTTAACAGACACGGCTTAAGTGTCAACAAGTTGGAGGAGGTGTAATGTTTTGCCCCGGGATAGTAGGTGACACCCTTATTGGTCCATTTGAAGTGGCAGAAGGAGTTGAACTGAATCCAGAAAGGTACTACCAGTTTCTTGAAGCAAACTTGATTCCATGGCTTGATGACCAAACTATCGCATGCAGATTCAAATTGGTATTTCAGCACGATAACGCTCCCTCACACCGAGCACGGTACACTGCTGACTGGCTTGCTGATGGAGGATTTCAATCAAAAAGGTTTTGTGACCTGGCCAGCGAATAACCCCGATTTAAACAACATTGAGAACCTCTAAGCAATGATCAAAAGGAAGGTCTATGAAGGTTGTCGGCAGTTTTCGAGCAAAGTAAGCCTGTGGAATACAATAAAAATAGCTGCAGATTCTATTCCACCATCTCAAACATCAAACCTGACAAAGTCTGTTGATAATCGCCTTACAAAAATCATGCAAAATGAAGGTTGACATGTTCAAAACTAGAGCACTCTCAGAGCGCATACCTCCGCCAAGCGAGGCAACGGTAGCAACAAATTCAAATTGGCTCTGAAACCGCAATTTTCTTTGTATAATCTCCAAAATCTAATCATTTGTGCCTTTTGATAGAAGTAATAGCTTGTGCAATATTCTTGAAGATCCGATCATAACTTTTTGAGTTATACTGCTAACAAACGTTAAGACAAACATGAGTCAATATACAAATGAACAAACCGATCTGCGCCAAAATTTAATCCTTCATGTCTTTAAACATTATTGTGATAACATGCATAAAATTAAAAACAGTGACAAACGAACGAACGACCAAACGGATCATTACCAAAATTTGCTCATTCACTCTTTGTTATGTACCTAACAACTCTTGTTAATTTCATAAAAATCCATCCATAACTTTTTGAGTTATGGCATTGAGAAAAATGAGGCAGACAAACAAACAAACAAACGGATGGACATATCTACACCAAAAGGTAGTCATCTGTTTCTCCTAACATACCTAACAATCCCTGTAAATTTCGTCCAAATCGGTTCAGAACTTTTTGAGTTATCTCGGTGACAGACAGACAAACACGACGAAAACATAACCTCCTTGGCAGAGGTAATTAACTGGTTTTCTTTACACCACTAAACTATTATTTCAGTGTTTATTGCACTATTTTGGTAATAATTTCTTGGTTTTGGACGTTTAATAAAAATATTCCTGTTCACTTGTATTTATTTCTTCTTTATGACGTTTTTACTGACTTATTGCATAATCTGAGGTAATAGTCAATAAGCAAATTGTATGATAAACTTAGCAAATGGCTGCATATTTATTTTACAAGTGCTGTTAATATTTGCAACACAGTCATACATTTCGTTAATATTTATATTTCAATGTCAGACACTTATCTTGGAAAAGTAAAGTAAAAAATTTGTCTTTGCATAGCCTAATCAAAGGTAACACACTGTAGGTATATTACGAAGAGTAAATGACCAACTATTTGTGACGATTTATCCATTCGTTTGTTTGTCTCTGCGTTTGATGTTATGCTTGTTGGTAAAATAACTGGGATAGTTATCATCAGATCTTTATAAAATATACAAGAATTATTAGCAATGTTGAACGATGTAAATGATTAAATTTTGATGACGATCGGTTGATCTGTATGTGTTTTTTACTAATGTTGTCAGAGCGTTTGTTAGCAGCATAACTCGAAAAGTCGTCACTGGTTCTTCAACAAACTTTGTGTTTTTACTAATGTTGTCAGAGCGTCTGTTAGCAGCAGAACTCGAAAAGTCGTCACTGGATATTCAACAAATTATAGAAAGTGTCATTTCCGTCAAAAAGCTCATACGAGTAGATTTTGGTGCTGATACAAAGGAAATCATGGTTTTAAAACCAATTTGCATTTTTCATTACCTTTACCTCGCTAAGCGGAGGTATGCGCTCTCAGAGTGCTCTAGTTTTTATTGGTAATTTTTTTCATTCTCTTTCATATTTAGTGTTATTCTTATGTTAGTATTAAGTAAGAAAGCGTCAGAGTGCTGTGCCCTAACTTTGTTGGACACAGCATCCATATGAGAAATGCATGATGTTTGATTTTGATGTTTACTTTTATTTTGTACCTAAGAGGTCTTGTGTACTTTGGAGCACATGGGATGCTTACTGTACCTTGAGGGGTCTTGTGTACCTTGGAGTACCTTGGGAGCTTCCTTGTACCTTGTTTCGTCTGGTGCAAATTGAGGGATCTCGAGTACTTTTGGGTATTTGGCATACCGTGTGGTACCTGGTGTGACTTGGTGTACAATATTTACAACACCACGGTAGGTACTGTGGCAAAAATCAGTTACAATACAGAACATTTGTTTACCTACATGTTTTGAATTAGGCCGAAGCAATTTAGCCCCATCATCAGGTGTTGCTGCCAACACCAACAGCTAATAATGGAAAATTTTGGAACAATTTATGATTGATAATTAATTCAGTTAATTGAGTAAGTAATTAATTAATTCACTACTAATTTTAATAAGCAATTGAGCGCCACACCAAAGTGGAGTGTAGCTAATCTACGGGAACAGCAGCGCATGGTATAAACTAAGTCACAGTTGGCCTATTATATGAGAACCCTTCGTTGTTGTGGCAGTGATGGGAGGTTTTAATAAAAGCGACTTATTTAATAATACCTATTCCTCAGCCAATTAAGGAGGTTTTGTTTCTGTAGAGTTGGCATGTCTGTCTCTTTTTTTATCAAGAAGATAACTCAAAAAGTTATTGATGGATCTTCACGAAATTTTTCGGTATTGATGGATCTTCAAGAAATTTTTCGGGATTATTAAGCGTGTTGAGAGTAGCAGATGATTAACTTTTGGTTCAGATCCGTTCAACCCTTTGTTTATCTGCCTTTTTTTTTCTTAGAACTACATATAACTCAAAGAGTTTTAGAGAATAGACGGATTTGCAGGAGATTTACCTGCGTTATTTCGCTTATTCGGTACATCATGAAGAGTAAATGGCCAAATTTTTGCGATGATCTATTAGTTCGTTCGTTTGTTTGTCGCTGTGTTTGATTTTTACGTTTGTTAGCAAAAGAATTCAAAAAGTTATAAACGAATCTTCATGAAATGTTCATGATCTTCATGAAAATGTTGAAAAACACATATGATCAAATTTTGGCGATAATCGGTTCGTACGTTTTTGTGTTTGACGAATGTTTGTCAGAACATAACTGAAAAAGTTATGAACGGATCTTCGAGAAAATTACAGAAGTTGGTATTACTGTCAAAAGGCGCAGGCGACAATATATTGGTGTTGATAAACAGGAGCTAATAGTTTCTAAATCAATGAATGTTTCTTAACGGTGCCCTGCTTGGTAGAGGTATGCGCTCTCTGAGTGCACAATTTATTCATAGGTTGAGCTCCACCTCTTTCCCAATTGGAAATTATAGGCATTTATCTGATGCTGTCGGATACGTTTCAGTGTTTTTTTTCTTATAGGCAGCCGACGAATGTCTCTAAATTTGCGACTGGGTTGCGTTATCCTTATTAGGAGCCGACCGACCGACAGGCCCCTGACGTAACAGCGCTCAGCGTAACGTACCTGCACTCCGTTTACTGGGATTTCTTGTACGGTACCTCAATGCTACAATGAATTTAGCCAACGAGCAACGTACCAGAAGATCAGTTTACCAGGCGACCAATTTCTCACGCAACCAACTTTTTAGGTGATCAATTTACCCCGCGATTCGGCGGCTAAATTTTGATAGGGTATGGCAGCTATTTCTTATTTCCAGCGTACCTCGCCCTGTAGCCATTTTGAAGGAACATCGGACAATAATCCTGACCCATTTGTTGCAGGCTTTACGGCCAGTGGTTCCGACCCATTTGTTGTAGGCTTTACGGCCAGTGGTTCTGACCCAATTGTTGCAGGCTTTACGGCCAGTGGTTCCGACCCATTTGTAGTAGGCTTTACGGCCCGTGGTTCTGACCCATTTGTTGCAGGCTTTACGGCCAGTGGTTCCGACCCATTTGTTGTAGGCTTTACGGCCAGTGGTTCTAACCCATTTGTTGCAGGCTTTACAGCCAGTGGTTGTAACCCATTTGTTGTAGGCTTTACGGCCAG
>LQNS02278139.1:10168722-10191667 GCA_001587735.2 Parhyale hawaiensis | reverse complement strand
ATACACCTATCGAGGTTTTCTTTTTGCCTAAATTCTAGAATTTTTGAAGATGCAGTAGTGTGAAGAGCAGGAGAAGCAGTCCGTGCTGAGAGTCAATTTGGGACCCTTCATCGTGCATCGCCTGGCCTCTCGGTGCTGGAGTGCTCAACGCAGTGTAAATCCGTAGCGTGCCGTCCGGGGAATCGAACCCGGGCCTCCGTTGATGCGATGCCGAACAGTTGTCACTTCACCACCGAGAGGTGGTGAAGTTTTATACCTCGATCTGTGATGCCGTGAAATTCATGGTTAAAATCTCTGTATCGTCGTGTAGATCTGCATATGCTCAAGTCAGCCATGCGTGGCTTTTTGAGAACTTCATCTCTGCTATGCTTCGGGCATCTTGATCTGGAGTTGTTTATTAATTATTATTACTTCAGCCCAGGAAGTTGTATATTTGCCGGAGTGTGTTTGTATATCTGTTTGTAGGCAACATAACGCCAAGTGTCATTGACGGATCTTCACGAAATTTGCCGCAATTGTTAAAATGACGTGAGGAAAGAATGATGGCGTTTTTGTGATGACCCGTCCGTTTGTTTCTTTGTTAGTCTACCATTGTGTCTTTTAGCAGTGCGTAGCTTGGCGGAGGTTTGTGCATTTAGAGTGCACGTCTTGTTATCTGTTACTATTCAAAGCAAGCGAAAAGCCGCATAAAACAAGTAAATGTTAAAAAGTGATGAGGCGTCGCCCCCACTCAAAGTCAGATATTGAAAGACATACAGAATCCATCTCGCAATGGGAAACGGTTCATCCTCTATATATTTCAAAAATAAGGCCAGATATAGTAACTTAGTAAGGCAAGAGACTTAAAAAGATACAGAACTAGAACGCCCCGTGGCGTAAGACCATCACCCGCGGTAAGGGGGAGGGGAGGGAGGAGTCCCAAATTCAATGCCATCATTCTTGGTGGCCAACTAACTCTATAGATTTGTGGCATTTTTCACATCTTGAGTCAACCCACCTGACTGCCTGAAAAAGATTGCGATGATTGCTCAACTCCTTCTGCCTCTTTTTTTTGGGTGGACATACAACCGTAAACGAAAACAGTACTACCGTTTTCTCTTCGCTCGGGGGGGGGGGGGATTCAGTCAAGAGACAGGATACAGCCGCTCGTAAATACAGTAGATTGCAAATACGCAACACTCGATCACCGACGGGCGCAACACACGAGCTGCAATAATTACCGTACCGACGGGCGGACAGTGACCCTGCATGACCCGTCAGCGGCAGTGCCAGCACAGGTCGTCGCTGGAGGCAAGAGGTCGGCCGTGTCGGCAGTTTTTGCTGTCGCTGCGCGTTGTCTCTCGCGCCGGGCCACCAGACCGTCAGGCCTCTGTGCGCCAGCTTGCGTGCATTATGCCGGGGCCACACTATGCATCCGTGGGAACAATGCCACGCAAGGAAGCGAAGTTGGTAGTGTCGTTCATGCTACCGTATCTATGCGACAGAGTTAAAATATATACTCGCTCGTCGCTTCCAGTTGTTCTGTGGGTGCGCGGGTTGACTTATCATTGTGAATTCTGATATGAGTTGCGCACCTTCAGCCACTTCCAAGGCCGCCGGAATTATTATGTGAAGTCCAACGATTTGCCGCCGTCAGCCTATCGCTCGTGTGACTACATTGCTGGCAACCGACAAGAGACGTAAGTAGCTGAAATGAGCCGCAAGTCGCCAAAAATAATTTCAAGTAGCTGAAAATAACTGCAAATAGCCAAAATGAGCCGAAATATGTCATCCTGCCACGAACAGAGCCGAGCTCCAACAAGACCTTGACCACCTTGTGGAATGGAGCACAACGTGGCAGATGAGCTCTAATGTCGACAAATGTTTAGTAATACACGTAGGGCCGGAGAACCCCTGCGCCCAGTTGAAGCTTAATGGGACGAAATTGGCAGCTGTCACCCAACAACGTGCCTTGGGAATAACTATTACAAACAAACTACAACACAGTCAGCAAGTTGACAAGAGTTTGAAAATGGCATTCAGAGTACTGGGATTCATTACCAGGAACTTCGACTACAAGTCCAAGGACATCACCATTCCCTTGTACAAAGTGTTTGTGCGCTCACACTTAGAATTTGCTGTTCAATTTTTGTCGCCACATCTGCATAAAAATATCGATAACATGGAAAGAGTCCAACGCAGAGCATTGAAATTGATACCTCAGTTGCGAAACAAGGCGTATGAATGTCGCCTAAAAGAACTGGGCCTGATTTTTCTCGAGCAAAGATGACTCGTGAGCACCTAATAGAAGCATTCAAGTATTTGAATGGCTTCAACGACGTACCTACACCGGGACTTTTTGAAAGAGACGGTAATGATCGTCAGCGAAACAACGGTTAAGAACTCAAGCATAAGCTCGAAGAACAACCTTGAGTCAGTAGTCCTTTCCGTATTTCATAGTGAATATTTGGAATAGACTCTCCTACTACGTTGTCTGCGAGGAGACAGTCAATGCGTTTAAAAATCGGCTTGACCAACATTGGGAGAGACAGCCTCCACAGCTAAGAACTCCTCCAGGAGTCGCAACCTCTTAACGGCCAAAGCTTCAGAGGCCACCTTAATCCATACTCTTCTCTCTTCCTCCCCAACTACACAGATAGACGTCTCCAAGCTCCGCATATTTGCGGCTATGGATCGTGCTTGCGTGCATGCATGATCGTCTCTTTGACTGAGATTCTTCACCCTTTTCTTCCTCAGTCATCTATATTCTACTAACATAATGGCAATACCTCATAGAGGGCCGGGGCGTAAGTTCCGATTTCTCTTTCGAAATGGACCTGTTGGTTCGTCTACTGCCGCCTATCTTATCTAATATAAATAGACCGCAAGTAGCCGAAAATAGCCACAAATAGCTGGAAAAAGTCCCAACTCCCAAGTAGATAAAGAGAGCCGCAAGAAGTCTAAAAGAGCCGCAACTAGATGAAATGAGCTGCAAGTAGCCGAGAAGAGCCGCAATTCGCCGAAAAGAGCGGCTATTGTAGCCGTAAAGAGATGCAATTGATCGAATAACATCTTAAGTACCCGAAAAAATCCGTTATTGACTAAAAAGAACCGCAAGTAGCTGAAAAGAGCCGCAAGAACCCGAAAAAAGCCGAAAGTAGCCGTGAATAGCCGCAAGTAGCCGAAAAGAAATATAACAGCGCAGTGACGACAAATAACAGCCCTGCAACGACCAAATAACAATGTAATGACAGCTAAATAACACCCCTCTAACCACCAAATAACAGCGTAGGGACGATCAAATAACAGCGTTACACGTTCCATGGAAATTGCCTAGTCGCGACAGATTCACAGCCCTAACAACAGTCCCAGAACTGCATCAAAACAGCCGATTATAACATAACAATAACCCAATAACGCATCAGTAACTGTTTAATAAAGAAGTACTTAAGCCACATATATGCCTTATTATAAAAAGTAAAGTTCAATAACACTATTAACACAAAAATAACAGGAAAATTAACGATGCAGCAGTTACTGCATGACGACCTAAAAACAATTCAATAACAGGAATATAATTTCGGCATACATACGAGACAAATATAAGATCATGACGCCGCAATAACGATTCCCTGACGACTAATAACAAACCAATACTGGTCCCATTTCGACTCAACAATGAATAACGTAGCAATAACCGTCCTATATATGACTACCGTACTTTATAACGAAGCAATAACAGTCCTCTGACAACTTAACAACGAAGCTTTAACAGTCCTATGACTACTTAATAACGTAGCTATAGCAGTCCCAAGACGACTTAAGAACAAAACTAAAACAGTCCTATGACTATCATACTTTATACCGAAGCAATAACAGTCCCATCACGACTTGATAACGATGCAATAACGGTCTCATACCGAGTTAGTAACAAAGCAATGACAGGACTTGACACAGTACATAAATTGAAAAAATATATATATATATATAAAAGAAAATTCAAATGCCGTTTCCCGAATAGAAGTTTCTGTCACCAACATTATATCTTTTCGACTTGAGTGATCTATCTTTTGGAAAGCGGTCAAGGTTATTACAAGGTATTTATAGCAGGCAGAAAGCTTCGAATGTTTCTAATTGTTGAAAACAGTCAAGCTATTCTATCGGCCAGCAAACTTAGCCTCCGCGGGGGCGACAGATTGACTGGGTTGCGGTAGCTACGTCATTTCTCAATCGGAAATATCTAGGCATTTTTCGGCTGCCTATGAGAAAATAGTGAAAGTTGTCCGATAATCTCGGATCAATGTAAATTTCTGATTGGGAATTAGGATCGAGAGTTACTTTCATAGCTTTCTCGTGCGTATCAGATCAAGCTAGGGGACCGTAACGGTAGTTAGAGTTAGTCCCATGACGACTTGATAACGACGCAATAACAGTCCCATGACGACTTAACAACGACGCAATAATAGTCCCACGACGACTTAATAACGACGCGATAACAGTCCCATGACAACTTAATAACGACGCAATAACAAGATAAAAAGGTGCAATACCAATGCAACAACGACGTTATAATAGTGGAATAAAGAGACGTACCCGTCACTGCTAAGGTACAATTAATTAATGACAAGGCAATAACGGTCTAGTGAAGACGCAATAAAGAAGTAGTAATGGTGTATTAATTAAGGATATAGAGACGACGCTTTAATGGTGCAATGAAAACGTAATAATCGTGGTATAAAGACGGAGTAATTGTGAAATAAGGACGCAATAATGGTGAAAGAAGGACACAATAGTCCTGAAATAAGGATACAATAATGGCAAAATAATGCTGCAATAAAAACACAATAATTATGAAATAAGGACGCAATAATGGTTACAATAACTGTGCAGTAAGCACGCAATACAGATGTAATACGTTCGCAATAATGGTAAATCAAGAACTCAAAAGTGGTGCAATAAGGCCGCAATAACGGGCAATAACGGTGTCTGGAGGCCGCCAAGATATGCAACGACCCAGCGAAAGGCAGCCAAGAGAAAGGCTGCCCTGTGATACCTCTGACCTTACGGGGGGCAGGGAGGGGGCCGTGGGTCCCCTGCTGCCCTGCCTGTGCCCCCAGCCCCCTTACCAACCCCCCTTCGCTTGGAAGGGGACATTGGGGACGCTGTACCCGTTTACCCTATCTTACCCAAACTCTGTTATATTGCTGCTAGGTTTTCTCATTCTTGGCATTCCCGTTGTTTTTCTACCGGAAATATTAGGAAAAATAGAGGAAACCTTGTTTCTTCCATTTTTTTCCTGTTTGATTCTTACTTTCTCCGCAAGAATAATACTGTGTACGAAGATACGTACCGTTTATAATGAACCATACAATCAATGGCCACAGTGTGCTTCACCCACACTTACTGGTTCGTGCTGCGGAGCGGATAAAGGCCAAGTGGCTCAAGAGGAGTAAATACGGCTGCAGTCGACGATGGGTCCTTAAGAACTATGGCGCCATCGGTGGAAGGGTCCATGACCCCCGCCCCTACCCTCCCCATTTCTGATTAAGGTAAGTGCCCCACGGTAACTGTGCACACTCAGTAGTTGCCGACTAAGCGGCACAAAACACGGTTACCTGGGAGTATAAACAGAGAAATCATTTACTTCTAGGCTGATGGCGAGGACTTCATCATGAAACCCTAATTAATCAGGTTCTGTTACGCTGCTGCGAGAGTTCTTTTAGTTATAGCTTTCGTAAGGAGAAAAAGCCTTTGTAGTTAAATTTTAAGATTACTACGAGTGCGATGTTTGATCGGATTTTTTATATGCTGTTTCTTGTCTCGTCCATACCTGAGAACTATTTCGACAGGGGCTTACTGTATCCCTGTATTTATATGAATGAATACCTCAGGGTGCAGCGCCCCTCATTGGTTGGGCCCTGCATCCATATAAGAAAGTTCATGATTTAATTGTCTATCTATATCATATCCGTCCGCATTTATGTTTCTAACAGAATAAACAGAAAGAGTCGAGTCAGGTGGTCGAACTGGGGAGATACAGATCACCATACCACCACTTTGTCACTCGCTACACCATACAAGCTGCATAAGTATTGGGTATAAGGATTTGAAACACAGGATTTTCAACTCTTAAATACTTAGGCTGTATTATTCAGCAGCAAGTATTCATTTTACCGTAATGTTATATTCCTGCTGGTAAAATGCCTTTAGCGAACCGGTTGAGATAAGGTTAACGGATTAACAACGTAAAGTGTTGACAATGACCTATTTTGTGCAGGGTGCCTGGCCCCCCTGGTATCTCCCGCAGATGTGGAGGTGGGGGAATACGACCCCCGCTACGGAACATACGTGGGTCCCTTCAGCACCCTGTGGCACGATGTCGTAGGTGACGTCTACGCTGTGGACAACATCACCATCCACATCCGAGGCTTCTCCTATGATGGGGAGGCGCCTGGTGAGTGCCGCACTAGGGCAGGGTCCCCCAGTAAGAGGCCCTGACTAGATTGGAAGGGGGGAGGTCACGGGGTTACCGGGTTGAACCCGTTTGGCTCACCGCGGACACCGCAGAGAAGGGAAGACGGGGTCCGGCGGTGAAGCAGACCCACGGGTTGAGAACTAGAGTGGGGCATGAGTAGGCGACGTCACTGGTTCATTAAATTTGATGACGTCACAACTGACCAACGTCTCCTGGCGTACAATATGATGTATACTGCATATGATGACGTCACAACTGACCACCATCTTCTGACCTCTGTCCTAAAGTCACACAATAAATACGATGATGTCAGTGATGCTAAGCATCATTTGGCTGATGTCCAAACGGCACAAACTACTTGCTTTGATAAAATGTCATAAAATATTTAACCTTCACAGTGACTAACTTTGATATATAATAATGTCATAAATTTCTCGCTTCCTCAGATTTAATGACGTCACTATCGACCAACCCCTCTCCGTCAGTGCCCTGTTCTCGCTAACCAACTTCGATGCCACTAAACTAACTGGTTTTCATGACTTCGTTATCAAATATGGCTCTACATCAAGATTATGAATGTAGATAATGGTATTTTTGAACTTCGCAATAACAGTTGACGTTTTGTCTGCAGATGCGTATTTCTTCGCCGGCAACCGGACCCCCAAACCAACCAACAGGGGCTTCATCATCCCTAATGAGAATAATGAGTGAGTAGCCTGCCCTTTGGGAAGACTGAATACACGCGTACCGTAACTTTTTTAAAGCACTTATTGTAGGACTTCTTCTGAAATTGCATTTTTGTTCCTGGCATGGCTTTCTGCTCAATATTTAGAAGTAAGTTTGCCCACGCCTGGTTTATTCCAATTAGCTCGAATTTCAGTTGTGCTCGGACCGATTTCGCCCTTATTCACTTACGTGTGCTCTCATTATTACTTATTATTATTGTGCATATAGAGGTAGAACATTTCATAATAAAGCAGCGAGTTTATGTATTTTTCGTTATGGTAACTACAGTGGCCGGTATAGCAAGCAGGGTACACTATCACATTACTAAAAGTCTTGATATCCGAGATTTTCATTATGAAAGTGCCGCCTCAAACCAGCGCATTTTCTCCTGAACCGTAAAATAAAACACCAGCCTTCATGTGTTTGGGTGGCACGCCGACTGTAGCAGCTCCATTCATACGCTGCTGCACAGTCCCATACATGAGATTCTTCACCTTTGATGAACTAGAAACTGACCGTTAACATTTGGTCTATTGATTAGACCAGGGTGGTCCTACTACGGACGGACGGTCCCTCGGACCACAAGCCCTGCCCCCGCGGGCTGATTTTCTGTGGCCCGTGACAGCTTGGTACTTACCCAGGTCGTGTTTTTATCGAACTTTGTTGGTCTCTAACCAAAATAGGTAACTAAAACAGTTTTGGGCGGATCTTTGAAAAATTTACAGTGAATGTTAGGTATATTAGGAGGAACGGATGGTTAACTTTTGGTGAAGATCCGTTCAAGCATTTGTTTGTGTGTCTGCTTGTAGCATAACTCAAACAGTTATGAACGGATCTTCATGCAATTTACTGGAACGTTTGCGCTTGTTGAGAAGAAGAAGAGCAACAGACCAACTTTTGCTGATCTGTCAGTCCCTTTGTCTCTATAGTTTTATGTTTGTCATAACATGACTGAAAAATTTGCTGACGGGTCTTCAAGACAACTACAGGAACTGTTGTTAATGTCAAGAGACCCGAATGATCAAATTTTGGTGATGGTAGCGAGAATATCCTGGTTTCAAAACCAAATTGAATTTTCGTTAATACTGCCTTTCTTGGAGGAGCTGTACGCTCTCAGAGTGCTTCTCTAGTGCAATATTTTTTTTCATATAGACTCAAAAAACATAGATTTCATGGTCTCTATATAACAAATGGTCTCTATATAACAAATGGTATCTATATAACAAATGGTCTCTATATAACAAATGGTCTCTATATAACAAATGGTCTCTATATAACAAATGGTCTCTATATAACAAATGGTCTCTATATAACAAATGGTCTCTATATAACAAGAAAAATATAACAAGTAGCGTACTTGTTCATGCATATATTTGGCCCTCCATGTAATCACTGAGACCTACAGTGGCCCGCGATGTCGACGACGTACGTTGGCCACCCTGCATGTAGTAGACAATACTTTCAGTTCTCACGCACCATAGAGGGAAGAGACTCGCTGTATTGAATGATTTCGGTAATACTAACGTAGAAGAAGTATAGGGGAGGAGGGCGCTGCCGTCCCGCAGTGCCTAGCGTGAGTGCACAAAGGAAGGTATCTCGAATTGAATTGGAGCAAGGGAGCCGATCATCACTCAAAAATACTAATTGCGACTCGGTATCATGGATACACCAGGACATCATCCAGGTCGAAAAAATTTTTGCTGCTTATGGGACAATACTTTTCTCAGGCTACGTAATGAACTGTGGTATTCAGTTAACAACTGCCGAGCGGTAGCTATGGCGGCAGGACTTTACCAACATACGAAGGGTGAAAAAATAAGCTTCAAATGACGTAGCTGTGGATCTAGGGGTTGAAACTCCTACTGATTGCTTATAAGTATATTGTTACTGTATTATAATCCACAAGTAGCTGGACCTTGGGAAAATTAAAGAGATCAATAGCTGTGTTTTTCAATATCTCAGACTTGTGTCACGCATGCGCAGCAGCAAAATATACTCCAAGCCATATAGAGCAGTTACTCTTCTGAGACCTGCAAGCGGTAGCAGCTTGAAAAACAAAGAAAACTTAGGTCATGGGCTTCTGTACGCAGATAGTATGCAGGACATGCTAATTTTCCCCACCTTTAACTGAGAGCGTAACGGTGTACTAAGGAACGAAAGAACGGAGAGAGGAACAACCAGAATTATAATATGATGACGAGAGGCTCGGCCGTCAAAAACGACGGCGAAGATTTTGCAATAGCTACATACGGTAAAACCCACAGACTAATGAAAACACTGACGGGCAGCTTCTAAGTGCAGTTCAGCTCTTCCTTCCTGGAGCTGTTGTCATAGTTAAGCCATCAGCGTTGTGCCTTGAACGATTTTGTTTAACGAGAATATATTTGGACTGGGCAAAACGAGAAAACAATTATTTACTAACAAGTCACTAATTTTATTGAAAAGCCGTCTAGCTTCAGAGTTTTGTAGCCAAGAAACGTCGATGAAATTTCGTGCAGCTGGAGCTAAGCAGATACAACTCGTATCCTGTATACCAACTTATGATGAAAACAGTAAAACGAGGAATGTTACGTCATCATTGAGCCGCTATTTTTTTGCAAAAATACTGAAGAATTGCCAGTCTGTGTTCCTTAGTCTGTGTTCCTTAGTCTGTGGTAAAACCCCTATATTTCGGACAGCCCGGGGGAAGGCCTATTTCCAAATATTGAGGTTCAGACTGGGAAAAAAGTTCCAGAACATCCGAAATTCCGCTATATAGAAGTCGAAAATAACAGGGTTTTACTATATATCTCCACTGCCACACTTTCGTTAATACAACCGCTAACTTGAAGGAATATAAGAGATGCGCGTTCTCAGCTTCACACCTTTTCTATCTCTGAAACGGAGAAAACTTAATTTCTTCTCGCGGGCAGTCATTCATCACTGAAGATACTAATTTTGACTCGGTATCATGGATACGCCAGGATATCATAAAGGTCGTAATCTTTTAGCTCGGCGAAAAGCTATTTCGTCAAAGAAGGAAATCAAGCTGGAAAAACTATAGGAACCAGGATGCATGGGAATGATGTGAGAAGCTTTAGATATATACAGTGCATTGATTTCAATTTTGGGAATTCAGGAAGTGCATTCAATTTTTGCCATTTTATGCAACCTGGTCCAATTTTCGCGTTATACCTTAATGCGTAACAGAAAATTAATAAATGAATAAATCAACAGAAAAAATTAAAACCCAGATATAGGCCTATATCGTAGATACTAGATTAGGAAATAACTCACGATGTGTTCTTTTGTTCATGTTACGGGTATGAAACTCCAATGCAAAATTCTACTGCATTTACACATATTTGTCATCTGAGCTGGGCACGGCCCTATTGCCGCTATTTATTTTTTCTAGCGCCCCGCACCATGTAGCCTTCATATTTTGAGCCCTGTGCAGCCATTCGGCCGTCTTCAGGCCGTAAGTTCGGCACCATGACTTGCATCCATTGTGACTGAAAGGCCTCGTAATTAACAAAAAAAAAAAAAAATAGTGAGTGCAACTGGTGCCGGCGCTAAGAACCAAATTATGAAATATCTGAAAGGGCCGCAGGGCCGGTGATCGTAAAGCTGTCAAGAAAGGTCTAGATGATTAATTGCATTTATCACTCAACTTCCCTGTACTTCCCCCCCCCCCCCGTGTTTGAAGTTCATCCCTCATCGTATTCCGTTTTCACCCGTAATTTTGCCCTCTTTGGTCCCGTATTGCATTTTTTACGCTCGTTAATTCTCCCCTATGTGCAATTTGTCTCGTTTTTCATGTTATACCGTATTTTATTTAATTTTTGCCCGTATTATAGCCCTCTTCTATCCCATATTTTATTCCGTATTGTATGCCATGCCGGTATCAAGTCCTCCGGTACACATTCGCACAATTCCCCCGTATTTTATTCCTCTCTTCCAATTGTTTCAAGCCCCCCCCCCCTTTTTCCCAAATTTTAATTTTTACCTTCTTTCTCGTTTTTTTACCCCTCTTTTTTCCGAATTTTATTTCAGGTCTCCTTTTTCGAATTTAATTTTATTCTCTTTTTCGCCGCTTTTTCCCCTCTTCCTTCCCGAATTTTATTTTACATCTTGTTTTTCCAGAAGTTTATTTTATTCCTCTTTTTCCCGTTTGTTTTTATCTCTTTCTTTTCGAACTTTATTTCATTCTTTTTCCCGTTTTTCCCCCTCTTTCTTCTCAAAATTTATCATATCCCTTGCGCTTAAATTTTATTTTATCACTCCTCTTCCGGAATATTATTTTGTCACTGGATATTATCCCCACTTTGCCTTTCGCCGCGCAGCAAGGAGGTGCTCGGTCCCTACCGCAACCGCAACCTCGTCCTGAAGTTCCCCGTGACGAAGAAGGGACAGCGCGGCTTCTTCGACATCAAGTGGATCTCCGTGTGGTGCGAACGCTTCGCTGTGAGTGATGGCGTCTTGTGTGCGACTTTCTTAGCTTTGCCTCGATGTAGGAACACTAGTCGTGTTTTTATGCTCATGCCTCGGTGTGTCAGTTGGAAATGGGTGAGAGCAGATTTAGAAAAGATGATAATAAGCTTTGTTAATTACCTATTCATTGAAACGTTACATGGAAATCGTCGGAACATTACATGGTAGATGAGATTAGATAGGCGGCAGTAGACGAACAAATAGGCCCATTCCCAAAAAGACACCGGAACTTACGCCCCGGCCCTCTATGAGCTATTGCCATTATGTTAGTGGGATATAGAGGACTGGAGAAAAGAGAAGAAAAAGGGGGGGGGGGAAGAATCCCAGCCAAAGAGACGATCATGAATGCACGCAAGCACGATCAAGAGCCGCTGATATGCGGAGCATAGAGATGCCAAACTGTGTAATTGGAGCGGAAGAGACAAGAAGACGGATTAAGGTGGCCTTAGAAGCTTTGGCCATTAAGAGTTTGCGACTCCTGGAGGATGTCTCTCCCAATGTATGTCAAAACGATTTTTAAACATGTTGACTGACTCCGCACGAACAACGTCTGAAGGGAGTTTATTCTAAATGCTGACTATGAAATACGGAAAGAGCTGCTGGTCGTTCTTCGAGCTTTATGCTTGAGTTTTTGACCGTTGTTTCGCAAGCGATCATTGAGGTCTCTTTCAAAGAGTCCAGTTGTAGGTACGTCGTTGAAACCATTCAAAAAGGAATGTAACTGGCAGATTTGTGGAGTATTAGTTTTTAGGTACATGTGCTCGAAGTCGTAGGGAGTCGGAGCTTAGTATTAGATGCGTGTAGTTAAACTCGATAAAATAAGATTTTAGAAGCATGCGTGTAATACAAATTGAAGGAAGTCTAACGTTTTAGGATGAATTCAGTACAACGTAACGAATTCGTATGCTATTGAAAATCAAAATTATCGAGGTCAGAGGTCATTGGCTGCATCTAATCAGGGTTGAAGGAAGTGTGAGGTTTTAGGATGCGTGTAGTGGCAGTTCGTAAAGAGTCATAGGGTTTTACTGCATAGCTTCACTATTCCAGGAAGTTGGAAGTAACTGGACGCATGCAATCAGAATTCGAGGAAATTTGAGACGTGTAGACAAGTTGTAATGAGTGGATGGGTTTTTGGATGCGTGTAGCCATAACTGAAGGAAGTTGAAGGTTGTTGGATGTGTGTAGTCAAAATCGAAGGTAGTATGAGGTTATTGGATGCGTGTAGCCAAAATCGATGTTAGTAGAGGGTTGTTGGATGCGTGTAGCCAAAATCGATGATAGGAGGAGGTTGTTGGATGCGTGTAGCCAAAATCGATGTTAGGAGGAGGTTGTTGGATGCGTGTAGCCAAAATCGATGATAGGAGGAGGTTGTTGGATGCGTGTAGCCAAAATCGATGATAGGAGGAGGTTGTTGGATGCGTGTAGCTAAAATCGATGATAGGAGGAGGTTGTTGGATGCGTGTAGCCAAAATCGATGATAGGAGGAGGTTGTTGGATGCGTGTAGCCAAAATCGATGATAGGAGGAGGTTGTTGGATGCGTGTAGCCAAAATCGATGATAGGAGGGGGTTGTTGGATGCGTGTAGCCAAAATTGATGCTAGTAGGAGGTTGTTGGATGCGTGTAGTCAGAGACGTTGAAAGTCACAAAGCTGGAAGTTCTATTTGAAGTTACAATAGGTCGGTTCAGCTACAACAGGTGCCAAATCTAATTGACAGGCACACAGATACCTGAATCTTAGGTAACCTAAGTACTATACCGGCCCACTTGTGTTAGATGGGGTCAAAGGAAAGCATTCGGAACCTAGGCCAAAAGATTGGCGTGTGAACCCGCCTTTATACAGTGACCGGAGGTACGGTTTAACTTTTCTATCCCATCTCTCGTTGGGTTAGATCGACTTCGGCCACGTGGTGTTGCCGGAAGGCCTGGAGGTTCCCAACCCCGCGCTGGCCGTGGGGCAACTAGAGAGCGACTCGCCCCTGATCAGCTCCAAAAAGGTCATGCTTTCCGACCCCAACACCATCACCATGGAGGACTTCACCTACGACGGGTCTGTTGATGGTAAGTGCATAAGCCAGTAGTACTACATTGTAATGGGAAGCTCCTACGCCGGGTCTGTCGATGGTGAGTGCATAAGCCAGTACATTGTAATGGGAAGCTGTGTGCAGTTATTTATTGAACAGTATTCGTTACTTATTTATAGATTTCTTATGCGACGGTGGGTATACAACGAATCATGGTAATAAAAGCCTTCAACTATTTGGATCTTCCCTTATTCTGAAGAAGTCGTAGCTTATTTGTAAGTTTGTAAGCTATGTAGGACGATAGGAGGAACAAGCAAGCGTCATTGGTTCACGGCAGGAAGGGCATCCAGTGAATAAAGGGCCTAAGCTCCAGCAAAGTCCTGGCATTAGCTGGGCACCGTCCAAGCCCGCTATCCTTATTTGGGAGATGCTGGAGATCGTGACTTAGAACCGATTCATTTTGAAGAAGTCATTGCTTATTCATAGATACTTACCGGTAATGTATGTGACGGTGAGTATAAAACAAATCATTGTAATAGAAGCATATATGTACTATTTGTATTGATGTATTCGTTTCTCTTTTCAAGATCGCCGATGCCGTTTCTGATTACAAAATAATAAATTCTAATAAAATCAATGTGTATTCTTTTATGTTGAAGTATTCATTGCTTATTGATTATTTCTCATGGAAAGCTGAATATAGGTGAAATGGGTGTTGCAAAGGCTGATGTATACAGTGTATTAATTTATTTTAAAGTATTCCCCACACATGGTAATACTGTGCAGAAGTGTGCTGTACTAGTAAGACCCACTTCTATTTAATAGGTAGGTGCTATATATCCCGATCGGTAATTCATTCACAGGCAGTTATCGGCTGTCTACGAGTTAACCCTGAACGGAATCGGATAACATCGGATGATGGTTATAAATTTTCGCGATTTGGGATATAACTAATGTATGGAACTTCGATAACTTCTTGTTTAGTTAAGCCTACTTTTAAGAATTAATTCGCCTCTTGTAGGAATTAATACAATAGAAAGTGTATCATACCCATAGGTAACGATGTGAAAGATACGGCCAACAGAACATAAGTTGTACCCGCTCACGCTATAGTTGTAATAATTAACTAGAAGTGCTCGTTCATCAGCATAGGCCATCGGCCGAAGACAAGATTAATAGTGCTGTATTTTAGGTCATTAACCTAATCGAAAATTTATAGGCCTTTATCGGCTGCTTGTAGGCATTTATCGGCTGCCTATGAGTAAATAATGAAGGGTAGCCGATATCATCGGATACTTGCCCACAAATTTCCGATTGGGAAATTACCGTACACGAAAGTTCAGAGATCGGCGCCTACCGTTGCCATATGTTTACGAAATCATGTATCTTACCAATAAACACGTCGCCCGTGGCACCTGAGCTTCTTGTTTGACGGATGTTTCAGAGTTACCTAGAGAACTCTGAAATCGCAGACCTCCGCCAGGCAACGTAATGTTAGGGAAAAAGCAATTTGGTCCTGAAACTAGGATTTTCTCTTTATCGTCACAGAAAAATTTGGTTGTTTCTGCTGCTGTAATTTTCTTGAAGATGTGCACATCAATGTTTGAGTTATGTTACTGACAACATAAAGACAAACAAACAGATCATCGAAAAAATTTCTCATTTGCTCCTAGTACCATCGCCAACAATTCCTCTACATTTCATAAAGATCTGTTTATAAATTTTTGAGTGATGCTACCAAGGAAAATGAGACAGACAAAGAGACAAACGGTTGAAGGGACCAAGAGTTAACCATCTGTTCCTCCTCACATACCTAACAATCTCCGTAAAAAATTCGTAACGATCGGTCCATAACTTTTGAGTAATCTTGGTGACAGATAGACAAACAATCTTGGCGAAGACGTAACCTTCTTGGCAAAGGTCATTAGCAAAATATTTTCGTAGAAATTTCATTTCATGGAGGACCTATTGGCCATGAAGTAAAACGTATATATTTAGTCTATGATCAATGCATTTTTATCTGTTCCTCCTATCTATTTTTTCTTCATTTACTGGGCTAGTTGCTTGGGGGTTTGTCAACCTCATGGAGTTTCTCCGTTCCCACGTCACCAGTGTGATTTAATAATAATAATCAAGCAACAGTGAGGACAATTTACTTGGAACTACTAAGTTTGCACGCGGAGTTGATCTATAACAGCCCCAGCCTAGAAGAGAACAAAATATGGAACATTTCAAATTCTTTAGAAGAAAGTTTCCATGACCGTGACTGCTTCTCAAAGTATGTAGAGTCGGCTAATTTCACACTTCCCTACACATGGCGTTGTATGTGCTGTCAAAATTTCTTAAGTTTCTCCCTCACGGAAACTCTTCATTTTAGGAACCTTCTTCGTTACCGAAACGCTTCATTTTAATATATAGGGGCTTTCTTCGTTACGGGGAATCTTCATTTCAGGAACTTTCTTCGTTACGGGAACCCTAAATTTTGGTAACTTTCTTCGTTATGGGAGCTCTTCATTTAGAAACTTTCTTCATTACGGGGAACCACAGTCTTGTAAACCTTTCACCGCTCCTTGAACACTGCGTTTTAGGAACTTTCTCAGCGTCGGAAAGTCTCTGCTTTAAAAACATTTCTCCGATTCGGAAAAATCTGAGATTCCTGGACTTTCTGGATTTCGGGAAGTGTCCGTTTGTGGATTTCTACCTTATCTTTAGTGCAAAGCAGTATCATCTTCATTAAAACACACTGGTTTTCAGACGCCATATTCGTGATCGGGAGCGGCGACGTCAACGCCGCCGGCTCCCAACTGCCCGACGAGAAGGGGAGCACCGGCCCCCTTCGTAAATACAAAAGGGAGAATCTCGAACTCATTCTCCCCAAGGCTATTCGGGGGTCCCCCATCCAGTACGTTGGACTCTGGTCCCCCACCCAGGGGATGCTGTCGTCAGTGACCTTCCCTCCAGCCGAGCGACTCCCTCCCCCACCTGAGAATCTTGTTTAGAAGAGTTTGCTTGGCTTGGAGCTGTAGCCACATGCATCGTAATTGGAACCGCCGTCTCCTCCAAGCCCGCATTTTGTATTAAATCAGTGTCATATCATAGAGTTCTATATTTTCTCTGAAGTTTTGTTGACCTTCCATTCTGATCCAGCGGAACGCTTGGTCTCTTGGATTTGCTCACCCGGTAAAGGTAATGTCACCTTGACTGCACAGCCCAACTCTGAAACCCAAATCTACTTGTTCATGTTGTAGATGAATGCCCGCTAAAACCAAGAGGAATGCATGGCTGCGGTCGACCCCAAGTTACCAGAGCTATGACATCAAAGATAAAAAACATATTTCACGGCTACGATCTGTCCTCCGCAGTCATTGCTAATTAGATAGACTAGCGGGACCCGTGGAAATTCCACGGTCGGTTAGGTAATGTCCTCACTTATTATAATGAATCAATCCTAACCTACGCTATTATATCTCACTTTAGTTCGACCTAATGCAGCTTCTCGACCTAACCTACCGATAAATAGCGCCTGTTCCTTAATTTTAACGAACTACGTCACACCATAAGTGCGCTGCGCACGAGAGTCGAAACATGGCAACGTTGCTCCCTATCCTTCCCCTCGCGCTGCTGTGTATGTAGCTTTGACTTATCTAATATTATTATCTTCAAAAAGTGCTTAAACTCTGAGCCTCGGCAGCTATTCCACTATATCGAGGACCACGTGCTCACTTTAGACTCCGTCTTTGAATTTCTATTGAGTTTCAATTCACAACTGTACATACATTTTGCCATCGAGGTATCTTAATTTATTAAACCGTTATCATGAGCCCAGAACACATCTGTTTCAAGAACGTGAGGTGCTCCCGTGTTCCAACTCGTAGCAAGTCTATTCCTAATAGTGTGAGCCCACTATCGTAATAATTGCTCAGTCACTTAACTTTTCGCTTTGGCCGTCACGCTGCCGTGACTACAACTAATAGCGCCTGAAAGTCACTCAAAAACTATGCGTCATTGCAACTTTAAACTAACTCAAAAGTCGGAGGTACATATTCCCAAAGCTTGGCCATTGTTGCTTGTTATTACATACAAACTGCCAAAAACGACTCAAACCTTAGATATTCATTTTAGTGGCATAGGAATGTCCAATCAGATACAGATTTGCTTGGCAATGCAACTTTTACGTAGGCGTGTCCCTGTACATGCACAACATATTATCTAGACCCTACATCAATGGTAGATTTTGTAGATGTTTCCCCAGTAAAATTTTTGCCCCTGTATATCATGATAGATATGTAAAGACAGCATAGGCTAAGCAAATATAGCAATCTCGCTTTTAGAAGGTACTTTTCTCATTGATTTTTTTTTATATATCTACACGCCTATGCTATCCTTTGTTTCGCATCGTCTGAAGATAACATTATTTAGACTTTCATATATTTAACGTTTCCATTTTTCATCGGTGTATTTGATGATTTTAATTCTACTGCGGTACCCTTGGCTGCTTCACAGTTGAAGTGCGATAGCCTGCCAACATAGTACAATTCTCAGCCCATTAAAAAAGAGATTCATGTCGCTGAAAGTATTTTTTCTGTTAGTTTACGTCATTTCTCTAAACATCGCACTTGCATTTGAAAAATGCAGTTTACAATGATGCAGTTGAGAAAAGCTTTGTTTGAACCGTATTAAGGCTACGATCGAATTTTCCCATATTTGGATCGGTATGCAACCCCAGCAACGTGAATATTACAAAAAATGAAATTTGGTATCATGGTAGGTATGATACGTGCAGAATGGACTTCATGTCTTCACATCGAAACTGACTGAAATTTTTTCCAAGTGCGAGCTGATAGAAAACAAGTGAGGTTGAACTTCCTCCAGCAAAAATCAGAGCTTCTTACAAAAAGAATCTTCCCTCTCCATAATTGAAGAGCGTAACAGACGAAGGAACAACGCTATTAATATTATGGATAGGGAGATAACTTCATGATTTCTTTTATAGCGTTTTAGAGAGGCATTTGGAACAGCTTTCAGTTGTCGCCTCGCTTTTCTCGTAATTTTCCCGCCTAAATGTCAACAATAGTTCGTGTCACAGATGGACTGTATTGACTAGAGCACATGCAGCGAGCGAGTGCCTCAGTTGATCCCTGGGTGAACATTTACCCGGGCCGGTCGACATTGTTCTCCAAATTCTGACACGGATATAAATTTTTTAAAACAGTTTTCGTGAGTTCCGCTGCAGGCAAGGAGCTTCTAATGGGAGGAGCAAGCCCAAGCACTCTCTGGGCGAGTAAACACATGGCTTTGTCACGTGATCGAAGCTGGCGTTTGGAGTCCTTAAAGTGGCTGAAGTGGCAGTATTCAGCAGAAAGATACAGACAGGTAGTTTTTCAATATTTTTGCAAAGACAATCGTGACTGAAGGTTTATATCCCAGGGATCACCCTGTTACTTTCATCATCAGATGGTATACAGGATACAAGTTTCCTTTACATACTTCCATCCGCTCGGAATTACGTCGATGGTTAATGGCTATACAAATTTGACCTCAGGACTCCTTCCTACATAGGATTCGTGAGGCAATGCCGCTATCCGATTGGATAAGCCACTCAGCCAGTTTAAGGAAAAAGTTTACTCGCAACGCTCCCCTAGGATAAAAAGAGAGGGTGCGGTTCTCTCTATTAGTACCTCCTTGGCTTCAGGGACCTACTCCTGATAACAGCTAGTGTTCGTCTGGTTTTGCCTTGGATAATAGAACAAGTGGTCATCAACTATGGATGGTGAAACATCTACATGCTTCGCTATTACTGCATCATTAGTAATAGCTGAATACAGAATAGCACTAGAATAAGTCGAAATATTTGACACTCAGGATTCATATTTATCGGATAATTTAGAACATCTTCTGAGTTTTAGTTTTATTTGCCCAAGCTTTCGAACAGTTAAACACTGGTCGTCGTCAGGNCTAATGCTGTGCAGATAGCTCTAGCGTTTTGAAATTTCATTCCCCTGACGACGACCAGTGTTTAACTGTTCGAAAGCTTGGGCAAATAAAACTAAAACTCAGAAGATGTTCTAAATTATCCGATAAAGAATAGCACTAGATTTCGTTCTTTTCCTTGTTGCAGTGCACAGGAACTGAGATTGACCTAGGTTATCTAGAAACATCGATATTGAAACCTCTCATAACACTATGAGTATTTCCAGTTTCGTACAATTACCTGACAACGTTATCTTACATAGCCAGAACTGCAGCAAAAGCTAGACACAGTCGGTAGTGGGAGATTTTCGGGTTTTGACGTAAACTGATAGCCGCACCATTTTTATATCTTCACACTCCTCAATTTCAAACGTCCATCGCATATAGAATAAAAATCTTTGACATAGATTGCAGACTCACTACCTTGAGTTTTTTTTTTTTTTATTATTTTCCATAAAATGCTCATAATTTAGAAAGCACGCAATGGCCTTGTCAAAAAAAAAAAAAAAAAAAAAAAACTGAGTAATTGTTCGTACCTGTCAGTCGCGCTCTATTTCAGTTAGCTCGATGCCCACTTGACGACTTTCGTTGGCGGTAGCAGCCTAGCGCCAACTCACCTAAACCGACTGCGTAGTCATGGCCGTGACTTTAGTATGACGTCTGTGAAGATCATGCACTGTTTTTTAAAGTTTAAAAATTTACAGATTTAAACTGCTATGGTGAAACATTGTTGTAACGGCTGAGAATTTCTTCAATAAACGGAGAAGTTGAGTTGGCTCTGGCCTGCTAGCGCCAATAAAAGTGATTAAGTGAGCACCGGGCTTAAGTCTTTGGGCACAGTTAACTGGAGACCGAAAATAAGCCATTGAGGCTTGACTTAGCAAAATTTTTTAGACAGGAGCGCTGGCTTCAACCCATTGCATTGAAGTTAGGGCATTGGTCCTCAAGCGGTTGATTGAGACTTCCAAAAGCTCAATTTTGTTCCGTAAAATGGAAATTTCAATGGGCTCGATATAATCGGAGTCCTTTTAGCACATACCTACACCACGATTCAAAGTGATGATTGTGAAGTTCTTGGTTGCATACATAGACAAGTCAAGTGAGCTTAGCTTATATTTACTCTGACGACCCACTCGAACACACCCCATGCCTTCGGGACATGACTTGTTCGAAACCTCAGGCAGGTGTGGTAGCTTCAACCCGTTGATTTGAGTATCTGGTGTTGACTCCTAATCGGCTGACTATGAGACGTTCTAGAACTCAATTTTACTCCACAAGCTAGAGCTGTTAGTCAGCTTACCGCAGTTGGGCTGCTAGTAATTCCTGGGGCACAATTCAAGGTGACGAAACCAAAGTTCTTGTCAGCAGTTCTGGACAAGTCAGTTGAACAGGGCTTGACCTAAATCGACTTTTAACGACCCAACCGAACATGGAAGGCCAACCGGTAATTGATTAAGGGTGCGTTCGACAGGAGGCCGAAATGAAGCCTGCTAGGGTTGACTTATCTGAGCTTCATGCCAATAGAAGATTTGGCTTTGTCACTTTGGAACGTGTTGCAAGTGCCAGATGCAACACTAAATTTATTACGTTGAGCCTGCCCAAAAAACTCCACTTTACGGACCCAGATTGAGTCGATGGAACTAACCGAGTGATAGTCAATGCAACGAGTCAAAACCAGGGCCCTTGTTTGAAGATTTGGACAAGTTAAGCCTCAAAGGCCGAATCTCGCTGCCCAATCGCACGCTCACTTAATACTCCAGGCTCTCATTATTATGCGAAGATGCTCCCAGTGCGAATGGACAGTTGTGAGTTGAGTTGCGTGCAGGGTCGGATTTATTAGAGGACAATGGGGCAATTACCTTAGGGTATGTCACCCTCGCCTAATATTGACGGTTTGTCCGCATTTGTCCGTTTTCGCTCTCTTTAGGCCGTACTGTCTGAAAACCCGAACTAATTTCGGGTAAGTTGGATTATATGCGGTCATAACTTCGGGTAGGTTAGGCGAGGCAAGGTCTGTTTTTTTTTCATTTTTAAATTTCGGTACTGCCCTTTCCTAAAAAAATCAAAAATAGAAAAAGACGAAAATAAAAAAATGTGCTTCCGATAAAGATATGAGTGTTTATAGCAGCTTCGTGAGGCCTTAGACGTGAAAATGTTATATTGATGATAATATGTACTATGTTAACAATTTTCATGGGCAAATCAAAACCACTTCGGGCCAAACAATATTATGTCTGCTATATGCATCTTTATGGTAGTATTCTGTGAGAATAAGGTATTTTATGTGCTTAAGCTATGTAGTATTCATGATAATAGATACATAAAATGTGATGTGTGGAGATTTCATAATTCAACCACAGCGATACCTTGATGTTCTGGGGGTCCCTTTTTACCCCAGTTTAATTTGCCCCCGGGCGTCCTTTGGTTAAGAGGGCTTCCCTCTTCAATTTGCCCCCCCCCTCCCTGCTTTACTTAAATCCGTCCCTAGTTCTATCTAGGGAAATGACAGTTGTGTGAGGGAAGCAATGCTACAATACAGTTATTAACAACAACAGAGAAATCACAGCAGTTCATTTTATTACTTCTTTTTTTTTAAGTATTTTTTCATATAGACAATTTGTATTATTATGAGTCCCAGATGTACCATTTAGGGGTAAAGAAATGAGTCATTAAACGTTACCCCTTTATTATAATCCAGATAGGCTCATTATCTGCAAATTCATTTATTCGAGTTTTTCTTTGTCAATTGGACCCTCACCTACATCGAGAACCAGGTGCATTTGCACCAGGCACAAGGTCTCAGTCTCTAGTTACGAACAGAGAGCCGACACACTGCAGCAGGGAGCTGCCATCAAAATTATTTAATTTCATAACACAGCAGCAGCTGTCAGGTTATCTCGCATATGCTGTGTATCATTTTGAAAACCTAATGCGTGGAAACCTATTGGGTACGGTGTGCATCGAAGGCGCTGCTTTCCCCTCAGTGGTATATTTTAACAGCCCCTATTCATGCAAGTTTAGGTTGAACCTGACGCCCCATTTGGCAACGTGAGTGACTTTCCGCAGGGAATGTTGCACCTGGCCGTAGTCCTTGCTGATGAGGTTAAATTGTAATCTTAGGTATGTAGGCAGGTTTTCTTTTCCTTGCTCTGTACTTTTTCCTATCAGTTACCTACCTTGAGTTACCTTGAGAGTCTTCGGAAGAAGTCCAGGTGACGTTGTTCACGTCACCCCACGTGTGTAGAGTCACTCTGCTGGGTGTCTTCTGTGGTGCCGCAGTTTGCGACCAAAGAGAGAGCCAGC
>LQNS02278139.1:10145796-10167249 GCA_001587735.2 Parhyale hawaiensis | reverse complement strand
CTATTTCCAGCTTTTGGGATTGGGGTAATGATTGCGTGTTTATAAGTGCTTGGTATAACACCATCGTCCAATGATTTACGCCACATGATGTAGAGCGGGTAAGAAATGCTTAGCTTGCACATTTTGAGTAGCAGCGCGCTGGTCAAACTTATGACCTACAGAACTGATGTGAGTCGTTGCCCCTTTAAGACCTTTCGGTAGATATGCGAGATAAAATATTTGAGACGTTTAGCGTAATAGGTCTAGTCAGTGAACTGCTAGTAGTCCTACCTTACAGTTGCTTCTACGTAATACTGTTTGTAGGAGGCGCGGTTCAGAGCAGTGTAGTGTTCCCTCTGTTTGTGGGTGCGCAGACTTGTGCACACTTCTTGACTTTCCATTTGTGGTCTCTTCATGTAACATGAAGTGAATTGAAACTTTCGCTTTATATTTTGCAAACATATAGTTTAGGTCTTACTTAACATTCTCGACCTCTAAATGTAAACCAACTTGTTTCATATTCTACATGAGAGGTGGTCTCATCACTGCACAGCATTCCACTGAGGGGCGCTCAAAAATATCAAGTTTTCAATGTTTCCTCTCTGTGCTGTAGTAGAATTTTAGAAGGGAATAATCCGACCCAACATACGGTTTTCGGTGCTGCCCTTAGCTTCGCCCAATTCCGATTTCCCGGACTTCGCTAAGCCTCACTACACCGGAAGTGCATTGGCCGTTACAAACCGGTTAGGTCGCAGAAGCGTGTCGAGTTACTCCCTACTCGCTACTGGTATTGTGGGAGATCATCATTCGCTAAGGCGGCACACAAGATAAAGTGGATGACTAGTGATACTTGCTGACTATAGCTACTGGAGAGCGCCAGAGCAACACATAAGTTAGCCTTTTGTAAAGTATACTGCAATCACTCGGTCCAGAGCGACGATTCCAGTCCTAAGGACTAAGGTTTTGGCTTTGGATAAGCTAGAGCTAGTCGAAATAAATTTATTCTGAGAAACATGACCCAATGAGCGCGCCATTACTTTAATGAAACTATCACGCTCTTTGCGGCCAGGTCAAATTTCCGGTTCCCAATAAGGGAGGTGAAGTCTTGAGGCTTAGGATTGCCGTGTTTCTGTTATTCATAGTCTACTGGGAGATCGCTGACCTAACCAGCTTGGAGACTTTGGGTAGCTCGCAGCTGTCATATAAGTAAGTCTTCAGATCTTAATGCCCTAGCTCTGACAATTTGCACTCGACTGCAGTCGTGTCTTTCTCTGGCACGTAGCATGTATTTATCTGAGGTATGAACAAATGCATTTGGGTGTCCAAACTGGAGAGTGTGATTAAAACGAATTTACCTGCACCAATGGGCAAATCCAAGGCCCCCAGAGTTCCACTAGACATAAAGAGAAGGTCAATAATACTACTACAGAGAAAATATAGAACTCTATGGCATGACAGTGACTAAATACAGGACGCGGGCAGGGAGGTGGAGATTCCAATAACGTTGTGGCTGGCAACTGCACACCACCAAGCAAACTCTTCTAGACAAGATTCGTAGAAGGGGGAGGCAGCCGCTCGGCTGGAGGGAAGGTCACTGACGACAGCATCCCCTGAGAAGGGGACCACACTCCCACGTACTGAATAGGGGATCCCTGAACGGCCTTGGAAAGCTTGAGATTGAGAGTTTTCCTATTGTATCTGCGTAGTGGAGCGGTCTGTCCCCTCTCGTCGGGCAGTTGGGAGCTGGCCGCGTTGCCGTCACCAGTGCCGACCATGAATATGGCGTCTGTAAAAAGTGCGATTCATTGAAGACGATTCTGCTTTGTTATATTATAGACACATTAAATCTGTTCATACTCTCGACAGGAAGAAAACGCCTAAATCGACAACTTTTCCATACTGAGATTGCTCCTAGAATGAAGACTTACTGTAGCGGAAAAAGTTAGACAGTTTGCAAAGCCACTTTCAGGCAGTTATGGCACTAGCTGACTCTAAATTGCATGCCCAGCAGAATAGCGAAGTAAAATCTTAATTGGCAGCATATATTACAGTACAACTTTACTATTTACAATGGTGTTAGCTAAAGAAAACTTTTCAGGTACGCCGTAGAACAAACGTTCTCTAAACAGAGACTGCTTTCGAAACGGGGACAGTATTCCGGTCGACCTTTTTCGGAATGTCACTGTACCAAAGGTTTTAGCTCTAAAGATCAGTGCCAGCATTATCGAAAATAAAGGTAGTTTAATACACAGTTTATAAAATGAGAATAAAAATGAAAATAGACGTCCAATTATAAAATTGGTAAACGCTTCGGGGCGTCACCCATTAACAGTACCTCACTTTCATCCTTCTTCTTATTTCATAAATTGTTGCGGTAAAACGAATTTATTTTCTATAATTCTGCAGCGTGACACTGATTTTTAAAATACGACTGTTTAGTAAAGCAGATTTTTGTATCTTGACTTATGCTGAGACTATAGATACTAGTAGTGCTGCAACTAAAGTACCTAGTGAAGTAGTAGTAGTAGTAGTAAAGTAATTGTCGAAGAATTGGAAAGATGAGCGCACTACGCATGCTTAGTTCCGAGCTTCAGAAAGGTTGCCATCATCTGCAACCTGGTCTATTTTTCGGCTGGCGGTTTTCAACGCAGTGTGGCAGGATGGTTATAGTCTCTAACCTGCCATATTTTCGCCTACCTACATATTCATTTTCTTCGATCGTGACAGAAAATGAACAGATAAACAGTTACGGTAAATAGGTAAACAGGCAAATAAACAGATAAATAGGTACATATCCACATTTATAGTACTGTTTGACTGGGTCCTATGCTCACCATTAAGAGACCCGTCGTAAGTGAAGTCCTCCATGGTGATGGTGTTAGAGTCTGACAGCATGACCCTCTTGGAGCTGATGAGGGGCGAGTTGCTTGCCAGCTGCCCCTCGGCTAGGGACGGATGGGGAACCTCCAGGCCTTCGGGCACCACCACGTGACCGAAGTCAATCTAACCCAGCAAGAGAGAAGGCACGGAAGTTCAAGCGCATCCTCAGACAAAAGTAATTAATAATCCAGAAAAGGAGGAGGCCCTGAAGTTAAAACAAATCTTTTGACAGAAATCAATCTAATCTAAAAACAAAGGACACATAATGGTTAACTCACAGCTCATGACAGAAATCAATCTAATCCAGAAAGACAGGAGACACAGAAGTTAAAACACGTCTCTTAACAGAAGTCAATCTAATCCACAAAGAGAGGAGGCAGAGAAGTTAAAATACATCTTTTGACAGAAATCAATCTAATCCAGAAAGACAGGAGACACAGAAGTTAAAACACGTCTCTTGACAGAAGTCAACCTAATCCACAAAGAGAGGAGGCAGAGAAGTTAAAATACATCTTTTGGCAGAAATCAATCTAATCTAAAAAGAGAGAGGACACAATATGTAATTAACTCTCATCTCATGACAGAAATCAATCAAATCCAGAAGGAAAGGAGACACAAAAGGTAAACACATCTGATGACAGAAATCAATGTAATTCAGAAAGAGGAGACACAGAGGGTAGAATACTTATCTGAGCATAAATCAATGTAGCTCATAAAGAGACGGGGTTTTAAAACAAATATCTGGGCCGGATTTTTATGGAGGCAATTCAAGTGAGCGGGTCGAAGCCAGCACACCTGCCGGAAGTCCCGGACAATTCAAGCCTCGTTAGCCCAATTTTGGCGCCTAATGTAACATGCCTTAGCACTTGAATTCCTAAGGAATGTAACCAAGCTTTCGACAGTCTTCTGGCGCTCACGCGTCCCCATGCGTTGCTGTGTCGGTGTAAACACAACCGCGTGTCTACCAAAAGATTGACTAAGAATGTTAGCCGTCACGTCAGCTGGCTTAGCAAGTGTCACTAGCACCAAAAATTGACTAAATGTTAGCCGTCACGTCAGCTGGCTTAGCAAGTGTCACTAGCACCAAAAATTGACTAAAATGTTAGCCGTCACGTCAGCTGGCTTAGCAAGTGTCACTAGCACCAAAAATTGACTAAAATGTTAGCCGTCACGTCAGCTGGCTTAGCAAGTGTCACTAGCGCCAAAAATTGACTAAAATGTTAGCCGTCACGTCAGCTGGCTTAGCAAATGTCACTAGCACCAAAAGATTGACTAAAATGTTAGCCGTCACGTCAGCTGGCTTAGCAAGTGTCACTAGCACCAAAAGATTGACTAAAATGTTAGCCGTCACGTCAGCTGGCTTAGCAAGTGTCACAAGTCAAATTTCAGCTGTCTCTTCTAATTTGCAGGTAATTGCAACTCAGGAAGTCTGGCACTTTTGTACTGGTTATACGGACACAACAAGAGATTCGAATGTCGTGTGAACGGTTAGAATAAGCGCTGGCACTGCTTGCGTTTCACTAACATAAATAAATATATGAATAAATAAAGAATCACTTATAATCTTACATACACCAAAGGAGATTTTCGTTTTCCTTTATTCTAGAATTTTGACGATTCGATTGTGTGAAGAGCTGGGCAAGCAGTTAGTCTTCAGAGTCGATTTGAGAATTCCTTCTCTCACTTCTCGGGGCCTCGGTGCTCCATGCATTCACTTCACAGCTCTTTTCTTCAAGCTCATTTCAGTATTTTTAAATTAAATTATTGCCTTTTGAGCTTTAAACTTTCTAATACCGGGACGACACTTTACATTCGCCCAAACAACCAGATGCGAGGATGAGCCCATTCTGTCACATCTATGCTATGAGTGGAAATATATTTCAGAATAACGAGTGAGCTGCCCATCCCTCCGAATAAGTATAGGGGGAGACGATATAACTGCTATAATGCATGGCAGCCTGCGGGCCACTTATTGGTATGATCTGGCTGGTTTGCACGCTGGCTGGCTGGAATGGGTGGCGTAGATACAAGCTGAGATTTCCTTTAGCTGTAAAGCAGCAGACTCGTACTCTTCTTCATTTGCATTAGATGCAAATACCGTCCACGTGAGAAAAATTTCAGATATTCAGTTTTCGGTGCGCTGGAGCTAAATGGCCTTCGGTATCCAGGTTACAACACTCCATAAATATTCATTCCTTTCTGATTCCTAAACGATAATTTCTAAGTAGGTGCCGCCAACTCACTCACGCTTGTCCAAATGCCTGGTGATCGGGTGTAGGTAATGTAGGCCACGCCAATGAGAGTTTTATATCTAAAGTAACTTCGAGAACGGAGCTCATCAGGACGCCGCTGCATAAGCTGCCATGAGAGAGCCACCGCGAACCCATTTTTGGTCCCACTGCCAAGGACTTATGTCGTCTCCTCCTATACTTACTCCGAGGCCCATCCTCGCCTTTAGTATCTCGTGAGGATGCGCGTGTGGCCTCGACATTAAGGACAGTAGAGATTCAGCAAAAATAAAGTAGTACACAAGATTTGAAATGCACTGAACAGTAATTTACGATCCTTTATATGGGATCACAGATTCGAAATAGCGGAAGATCTGACTCTAACTCCAGCAGTAAGTCTGCCTGCGACTCCACGCACTCAAAACATTTCACTTGTCTACGAGTTTGAGTACGACAGCAAATACAGGTGAAAATTCTAACTATGTAAATCTTTTCCTTCCTTTTGCAAAAAGAAATCGCATAACAAGAGGTCATTCACCATAACAAAACATGCCAATACTTGATACTCACAGCAAACTATAACACAATGCATGTCGCAAAACACACCAATACTCACAGCAAAGTACGCTAATACTTACAGCAAAACACGTCAATACTCGTAGTAAACTACGCCATTACTTTACATATAAGTAGTAGCAGTAGTACTACATATGTAGAAGGATTGCCAGCGCAACAATGCTCAGTTGTATCGCACCGAATTTTCAGTAATTTTTCCCCGACTTTTCTGTCGGAAGGTTTCAAGTTTACTGCGAACTCGAATTATTTAATACAAATGACTGAATAATACGAATGAATGATACGAACTCGAATGATTTAATACGTACTCGAATGATTTCTATTGGTCTCAATTGAGCAGCGCGCTACTTCTAGCAGGAAATAAGTATTTGTATTTCCTGCCATTTCCTACCATCTTACCTACAACCCTGTATGATGAATCCCCTGTTGGTTGGTTTGGGGGTCCGGTCACAGACAGGGAAGGATAGAGGACCTACCTAACTCCACAAACTAACCTCGTCTTCAAGAACTACGGCCAGCTGCAACATCTCCTGCTGGAAAGGCCCTCGAATATACTCACATTTAAGCGGTCGCACCAGACGCAGATCCACTTGATGTCGAAGAAGCCCCGCTGGCCCTTCTTCGTTATGGGGAACTTCAGGACGATGTTGCGGTTACGGTAGGGACCGAGCCCGTGCTTTCTGCGGGAATGGAATGAAAATGCAGGGGACTTGGTGTTCGGATAAAATGCAATACGTGTACGAAATGAGTTAAATCATAGAGCGGGATAAAATGCAACACCGGATGCGAAATAAATTAAAGAAGTCAATGAAGGATAAATGCAAATTTAGGGGACTTATGTAGAATGGGAAAAAATTCAATACGGGACAAAATGCGTGGCATGGGAGATGAAATTACACAGAATACAAGATCAACTGCAAATGAGGAAATGAGGGGACTTGATGTGAGAATGAATTTCAAGAGGGGTACAATATGAGATGAAATACCGTAATAGGTAAGATAAATACAAAATTAGGCTTTATGGCCAACGGTCCTGTCCCATTTGTAAGCACTATGGCCAAGTTCCCTGCTTATATACGTGAACGTGTATAATGTATACAATGGCTACAAAGAAAATAACTTCAACACGGACATTGGACACGTGTTGTAAAAGGCTACTCACTGGTTCTTCTCGTCAGGGATGATGAAGCCCCTGTTGGTTGGTTTGGGGGTCCGGTTGCCAGCGAAGAACTGCGCGTCTGAGCATCAAAAGTAAAATCTTATTGCGATTTATGTACTGAATTATAATTGTATTAAACTCAAACAATCTGATCTATCATTCATAAAGGGAATAATCAATTGAGCAAATCGGCGTAACGCATGAAGACATGACATCATTGCATCTGTTGATTTTTCAACGAACAAAGGTTTTTGTGCATGTATTGAACATTTAGTATTGCTAAGAGAATAACACTGCGTTCTCTGACACAGCCTACAACGGGAGACGCATACATATTGTAACATTTGGAAAAACTTTGGGCTTTAGCATCAAATTTATTTCCTTCGAGTTCGCAACTTTTTATTTAAGACGCCTTTCCATCGTTTCTTCATAATCTGAATTTATGTATTTTACCATACATTGTAGGTAAAATTTAAAAATGTATCTTGTATACTGGTCGCGGTGTGATAGCTCCGCAGCACTTGTGGACTTTTGTTCTAAGAAAGCTTTGAGTGAATATTCTACTGGAGCGCGCCTCCAGTTACCGTTGCTGGCAGCTGCTGCCTAGCATTGTTGCTTGAACTCTAGCTCCTTGGAGATTCTTGTTGCTGTCTTTGATGAGAAGATTACTTTTGAGCCGCATATTAGGAGGTTGGTGACACGTGCTTCCACTAAGATTGGGCTCCTCCGTAAGGTGAATTCTGTGTTTAGTGACGGTCAGGTTGTCCGCAGGTGTTTTTATGCTTTTTTGCTGCCTGTGTTAGAGTATTGCTCACCGGTCTGGGCTTCAGCTGCTGACAGTCACTTACGTCTGTTGGACCGACATGTTAGCTCCGCCAGCAGGCTGTGCGCAGATAATGATCTGGTGAAACTGTCCCACAGGAGAGGGGTGACCGAACTCTGTATGTTTTATAAGGTTTACATTAATGAGAGGCAATGGTTGTAGTCTTCTGTCCCAGCCCTCAAAGTCTCTAGGAGAATTACACGTGCTGCGGTCGGTGCGCACTCGTTCATGTCGGAGAATGTTAGGTGCCTAACTAATGAGTTCGGTCAGTGCTTCGTATCCTGGTCTGTTAGTGTTTGGAACCCATTGCCGGCATCGGCTTTCGGTCGTGTTGTTCTGCAGGCGTTTAAGTCAGCTGTAAATGGTTTTCTGTTGTATTTCTTTTAGCAGCGCTTCGGGCTTCCCGGTGTTGCAAAGTGCTTCATTTGGGCTATGCTTCCTGTCCGTTAAGGCCCAGGCACGAAGTTTCAAAAATAATACCAAACCAAATATCGAAAAAGTACCGAATGATTCGGTATATTGTTTGGAAAAATACCGAAATACCGAACCGAATGACCCGTTTTTAACTACCGAATACCGATACCGGCGATAGAGAAAAAAATACCGAATCCCAGCTCTGCCAGTGAACCCTTGGCACTCCTGTTCACACTACACCCTGGCGGGGCACTCACCAGGAGCCTCCCCGTCAAAGGAGAAGCCTCGGATGTGGATGGTGATGTTGTCAACAGCGTAGACGTCCCCTACGACATCGTGCCACAGGGTGCTGAAGGGACCCACGTATGTTCCGTAGCGGGGGTCGTATTCCCCCACTTTCACATCAGCGGAGGACACCAGAGGTGCCAGGCACCCTGCACAAAATGGGTTGTTATTATTAACTTTTCCGTCAGTTATCTAATAGCCCTATCTTAGCTCCCTTCTAAAGAGAAAGCTGTTTACACTAGTTTAGCTTTTACTCGAGAGCCACAATGGCCACTGAACCACGGCTGCTACCACTAGCTAGACTCGCAAGTCCCATCACTCATGAGACTCCAGATTCTCGCATTGATGGCAAAGCATGTAATTAATTACCTCCGCCGAAAATGTAATGCTTTTGTCGTGTTTATCTACCTCTTTGTCTATCTGTTTTCTGTTTGTCTGTCACCAAGATTACTCAAAAACTCAAGATATGACCTTTACGAAATTTACAGGTATTATGTCTTTAGGCCATAACTCAAAAAATAACGGACGGATTTTCATGAAATTTATATGAGTTGTTTTGTATAATACGAAGAGTAAATGACCAAAATTTTGTGATGATCCGTTTGTTCGTTCGTCACTGATTTTGACTTTATGCTTATTAGCACAATAATTCGAAAGATAATGAATGCATCTTTATGAAATTTATATAAGTTATCAGTAATGTTAAAAAAAATTAACTGTTAGTGATGGTCAGTTGGTCTGTTTGTGTGTTTGACTTATGTTTGTCATAATGTTTGTTAGCAGCATAACTAAAAAATTAAGGACGGATCTTCATGAAAACTACAGGAATTGTTAACATTATCAAAAGGCATAAATGATTAGAATTTGGTGTTGATACGATGAAAGTCATGGTTTCAGAACCATTTTGAATTTTCCATTATCGTTGCCTTGTTTGGCAGAGGTATGCGCTCTCAGTGTGCTCTCTAGTTAATCCTTGCTTTTAAGTTATTAAGCAAAGGTTTGTTTAGAAAACGGAAAAAGGGCCAAGGCAGGGGCAATTCCGGAAGCAAATTTACGAAACCTAGGTACGAGGCGCACTTATGGGGTTTGATATTCCTTGTTAGTTTTTTTTTTTTGTGTCGTCACTCGTCAATACAATTGGTACAATCCATTTATGGTTTTGCTTTATACATGATTTTTTAAACTTAGGCATACGATATCTATATATCTTGAATCTTTTTCAGGAAAACTATTGAGATATTTTTGAGTTTGGCGTAACAAAGAACATCTTAAAAGTATTCTACATACTAAACAATATTATTCTTTCAAATCTATCACTTTAAAATAAAAAGTTCTCTAGAAAAAGCATGATCATTCAGGGCTGGGGACTGCTCATGAACAAATATGGATTCCAAACGTTTCAAGTCAGATTAACGGGAGGATGACAAAATTTCGAACTCCTCAACAGCTATTTTATGGCCAGCATCGAGAAAATTAATGATTAGAAATTCTGCTAGTATTGAAGACTAGTGGCCCGTGCCGTCATTATAAATGACGGCAAAAAATTAACACTTCACCAAAACCCCCGCCGTCTTTTGGGCTTCCTCATTTTTCCCCTATTTAATACTGAAGAAAAAGATTCCAAGGGACCCAACTTTTTTTTCGCCTTTTGAAGTCTGAATTTTCTCCTATCTTATTAGTTCTATTTTCCCCTTTCTAATACTGAAGAAAAAGATTGCGAGGTACCCAACTTTTTTTTTACATTTTGAAATCTGAATTGTCTCCTATCTTATTCCCATAGAACGCGACAGGAAAGATATAAATAAATAAAAACACGACGTAAATTATTATATTGTACTGATAGGAGTTCGCTGTCCAGTTCTGAAAGAAATGCCATGATGCTTACTCATTCTGACTTTCACTTTCTTCTTCGTCTCTCCTATATAGGAAGCAGAACACTGTCTGCATTAATACTTATAAATTTGTGCAGTTTCGGCTCTACAATCGACAACTAATATGTTCTTCAGCTTATTCGGGATTTCAGAGAAAACTCTTAGAAAATAAATTAAAGCCAAGAAAACGCATATCAAAAATGTAGAATCAAAAACGAATTAACATCGTCTTTTCTCACCTGCAATCCTTAACTTCATGGTTCGATTTCTACCATCTACGCAAGTTTATTCATTCAGTTAACACCGAGAAAATTGCCCCCAACACAAGAAAACCAAGCAAAGACTCTTTTCAATTTATTACTGGAAGATCAAGGGGAGTATTTAGACCCAGATAATATAATTTTCAGCTATTTAAGTCTTACTCTAGCAAAATCGAAAAAAGAAGTGTTATAAGGCCAATACTATCATCTATTGAAACTTGCGGGTATGGAATTGCAAATATTTTGGTTCCTTTTATTGCTCTAATCACAACCAATTAATTCAGTGTCGAGGACTCTTTTCCCTATGCAAATGAAATTTCCAATATGCAGAGCTTTGAAGGCTTCACCATGACAAGCTTTGATATCATAATCTCTATTCACCAACATCCCTTTGGTAGAAACAATCAGCATCAATGCAGATGAACTCCATCGCAATGAAAATTCAGTCCTCTCTTTCTCAAAATCTTACTTTACCAAATTATGCGAGCTTGCTGTTTAGAATGTATTATTTGCTTTTTTTTCTTTTCAATTGGTCTGTTAAACATGCGGCGTAGCAATGAGGAATCCATTAGGTCCGTCGCTCACGAACTCTTTCCTCTGTTCTCACAAAAAAAAAAAATGGTTAGAAAACTTTAGGTCCGTCACTCTCGAACTCTTTCCTCTGTTCTCACAAAAAAAAAAAATTGGTTAGAAAACTTTAGGTCCGGCACTCGCGAACGCTTTCCTCTGTTCTCACGAAAAAAATTCGTTAGAAAATTTTAGGTCCGTCACTCTCGAACTCTTTCCTCTGTTCTCACAAAAAAAAAAAAAAATTGGTTAGAAAACTTTAGGTCCGTCACTCACGATTGCTTTCCTCTGTTCTCACGAAAAAAATTGGTTAGAAAACTTTAGGTCCGTCACTCACGAACGCTTTCCTCTGTTCTCACGAAAAAAATTGGTTAGAAAACTTTAGGTCCGTCACTCACGATTGCTTTCCTCTGTTCTCACGAAAAAAATTGGTTAGAAAACTTTAGGTCCGTCACTCACGATTGCTTTCCTCTGTTCTCACAAAAAAAAATTAGTTAGAAAACTGTCCATAAAATATTACACCAAAACTTTATAGCAGATACATATAGATGATACGTTTCTTATTTTCAGTAATCCACCCTATGTTTCAAAATTTCTTGACTATTTGAATGTGAAACATCCATCTATTCAATTCACTAGTGAACCGGAAGCCAACGCCAGACTAAATCTCCCATAGATATAACAGTCGACAAATATAATGGATTTTTGACAACTTCCGTCTGCAAGAAAACGACGTTCACGGGTCTCGGGTTGAAGTATATAAAACTCCTTTGTACTTTCTCATTTTAATACGAAATTAATAAGTTGCATGATTGTTCGGGCTTTCAGGATTTGCTCAAAATTATCTTACTTCAATTTGGAACTCAAACGACTGAGAACATTTTTTTATGCAAAACTACTTTGTGTACGCCACAAAAAAATTAATTAAATGTTAGACGTATAACAAGTCTGATCGGAAAGTGTGGCAAGGCAAGTTACTGATATTATTTCAAATTTGAAGAAAAACAAAACTCAGGAAACTGTGCCCTTTTCTGCTGTTTTTGAGGCGCTGCAGCACAGTATTCGGACGACTGGTTGAGTGAACGCGTGCTAAAAACCAACGTGTACATCAGTGTACAACGTGTACCTCACCCTCACATAGCTACTTTGTCTAACCTGATCAGACTAAGGTACTTAATATTCACCACCTCGTTGGACCTTGTTCGAACCTAACATACTGAAACTCACCGAATCCACCATACGCAGTTAACATTCACCGTCAAACACAGCAGACATGGAAGTCATTTCTAGAGACGGCAGCAGCATACCGGTGACCCAGACTGCATGGCTGGCTCATTGAGGCAAAAACCAATACACTGAGGAGGCGCACCTCATATCTAGTCCAAACCCATCCTAACTAATTACGGATGCGGGGCACTGGGCTGTGACCTTAGATACGTTACGTACCTACGTACGTGGCCTGTCTCTCGTGCGCGACGGTACGTGGTGGACTGGCTAGTTCGACGAATGTGGTAACCTCGTCAATGGAACCGAACGAGCAAAAACTTGAGTTGCCCTCTGAGGGCGCAGGCTTCCGCCAAGCAACACAACGCTAACAGACAGAATGGAATACAAAGGGAAGGATCGATCATAGGCCGCAACAGTACTGGACTCTTAGGTCTGACGCTGGCGGCCAAAAGTCAGCAACGGAAAAATGGGATTTTCTCAAGAGCTATTCTTCCCCCCTCCCCACTCTAATACTGAAGAAAAAAATTCCATGGTACCCAAAATTTTTCTTGCGGAGAAAGTATCTTGGATACTGTGGGGACGCACTTGGGCGCTTGCCTGCATGACCGCGTCTGGACATGTTCATAATAGCTTTTGAGAAAATCCGATTTTTCCCATTTTGTCCGCCAGCGTCAGAGGCCACTTGGACCCAAGAGTCAAGTACTGTTGCGGTCTATGGACCGATAATTACCAAAATGATCCATTCTTACAAGAATCACCATTGATCGTATCTATGTATTGAATACCAACCAGTGCCCTTGGACTTCAAAAAATGACTGAAATAAAGAAGGAATAGACCTGTTATTTCTTATTGCTTGTGGTACGGGTTTTCCTGCAAAACGATGCAGGAAACCTGCAACCGTACGTGATGTATCACAATGTCAACAACACTCATGATCGGCGCCAACACTGGTTCCGAGCAGTAGAATTCCCCACCTGGAGCAAAGTTCCGAATTTTTTTTGCGCTTGAATGTCAAGCAACAATCAGAAGATAGAGTTCGGCAAATAGAACTCGCTGGAAACCCTCAGCAGCGTACCGTGGCTGCCAAAGGTGACAGCAAGATCAAAATATAGTATAATAAGAAGTGATAAAACGCCTGCTATCAGCGCAATAGTTCCATTGCTAGAAAGAAACTCAGCTAAAGCAACAACGAAAAGTGTCCAATGGATAATAAATTACTCGTACGGAGGCTTAATCTGTTAAAGAGCATGGTGTAAAAATGTACTCAAATTGTGCACTGATTTCGCAGTGTCTTTACTTTAATTAGCTATTATATACTACGGCCCCATTGGCTTTCAGAAAATGATATTTTCCCCTATGTACCTAATTCATCTCATCAAGACAGAGAGCCCAACCAACGAAGAAAGGAACCGACAAACAGTTTGATTATATAGGAGTATATATATATATATATACAGTACATACATATGTCTTACTGCACTAATACATCAGTTATATATGAAGAATCATGCTCTATAGCTGGTGAAAAATATGGGGGGGCTGCACAATACATATATGTACTGTATGTTGGTTGCAGGGTAGCAGGAAATAGGAGACAGTGTCTTCCTCTTACCTATCATATCGGGCTGTCCGGTTCTGTTCACTTTTTTTTGCGAGAAAATTGGCGACAGTGTTAACGTCAGAACTGACCCATTACATTAAGTCGTGCCATCGTAGCTATGATACCAGCGCTATTTAGATATCTCCAGCTGGGTACAAGGAGACAATGAAGACGTCACAGCGGTCTCTGCCAGTCGATTTGAGGTACCCCTAAAGTTGTGGGTCTGTGTTTTCAATGACGTAATAGGGCCCTGGTTGCCGCACACAAAGGAAGACACAAGCGCACAACTTCTACATGTAAGCGCACATAAAATCGACCGTTCAAGAACGGCTGTGACGTCATCATTGTCTGCTGGCAAGGAAGGAGATATTTAAATAGCGCTGGCATCATGGATACAAACATGTGACTTAATGTGAACAATCAATTGTGATGTCACCATTGTCGTTAATTTTCTAATCAAACTACAGAAGAAATTTCCGGCTGGATTCATTTGTCTACAGAATCAAGTAACGTTCTTTTTTTTTTGGTCGCGTGTAGTGAAAGGATCAACACCCGGTCAGTTTGACCGTGGAAATTACCAAGTAAAAGGAGCGGAAAGGGAGAGAAGGTCACAGCAAGCAAGGCAAATCCTACGAGCTGCGATGTGGCACACCAAAAGTGAGAGGTGACAATGACCAGCACTTGGCACGGCACTCACCGGTTAGCAGCAGCAGCACAGATACACAACCACGCAGCATTATTGCTGGAAACAGACTGACATTGGGTGCATTGTGTCCTGTGCTTATATACCTGTGTGACTTTTTGATGCTACGACTGGAATTTCTTATATACCTGTGCGATACTTGTGTGCTACGGCTGGCGTCTCTTACATTAATTTACGAAGGTCGTTCCAAACGTAATGTTTGCTATTTTCTATTTGCTCTAGGGATCCGAAGGAATTGCAAATTTCCTTGGAATAATGATTAAACTTATGTACTCATGACATGAAAGTTTCATCCCTACGTTGCAGATGTCGACAGTGCGACACTATAAGAAAGCAATCCCTATCATGGACTTGCGCCAGAAGCAGAGATGAATTAGTGAATTCCTTCATATGCCTACAGAACAAAAATGTACCAATCAACATTCACTGGCGCCTGGTAAACATTTATGAAGCCGAATCAGTTGATGTCAGCTCATTAGGAGATGGGTTCGTCGATTTCAGAGTGGCGACAGAGATGTGAGTGCACCGTCTTCTGGGACCGGAGGGTAACTTACTCGCAAACTTGGCAACGATCTAACTTCTCAAGCTACCAGACTATCAGCGAGGGAATTTCCATGAAATGGCAAGAGAAAAAGAAGGAACTGCCTTCGAAACTCTAATACGAGACCGCAGTGTAGAACATTTCTCTGCTATCATATCCCACATTCATAAATACTCTTTGAGCTAAGCCTCCCATCCCACTATCCTCGTGACGCTACTAGAGCATTCTCAACCGGATATGTATTTACCCGATATCATTGCATTTCACTCACTATATGTTCGTAGGTTTACCATTAATTTTCAATACTTGTGATAGGGATGGGACCAGCTCAATTATAATAGTGATAATTTATTATTTCGAATATAGACGATACCCTTAATGACGGTTTCTTTTTCCCTTAATTCTAAAGAATTTTGATGATCTGGAAGTGTGAAGAGCAGAAATAGTCAGTGTTGAGAGTCAATTTGAGAATCACTCGCCGTGCTTTACCTTGCATCTCGGTGCCGGAGTGCCCACACACGCAGTGTGAATCTGTTACCAACGCTGTCTGCGTCCGATACAGAGATGATGTCACTTTGCCCCAAAGACAATAATAAAGGGTCAATTCAAGAGCGAGGTTCAGATTTATTAAAAAAACAACTGTATGACTTGCTGTCATGGCGTAGTGACTGCGTCTCTGCGTCGCACGCAGGGAACACTGGTTCGAGTCTCGGAAGCTGATAGCGATGGCAACGGATTTACACTGCGTTGAGCACTCTGGCACCGGAAGGCGAGGTTAAGTACCGCAAGAGATTCTCAAATGGACTCTCACCACTGACTGCTTCCCCTGTTCTTTACACTAACAGACTTTCAAAATTTTGGAATTAGGACTAAAGAAAACCTCCTTATATGCATCCACTATAGGCGAGATAATAAATGACCATTATTAGTGTTGCAATTTACAACAACTCTACCTTCTGACAAAAAACCATCTATGAATCCTACTGTTTTCATTCTAGTTGTACAACGTTAAGCACCAGCCAGCAATTTACTCACCCGGCTCATGAGGGCACTCGTTGCATGCTACTTGGGCTCTCACACACCAACGGGTGTTTATATAGTGCTTTGTAAATGAACTTACCATTGGTAACTGTGATGTACAATACGGGTCTGACTTTACAAGTTTGTATCTCTTTAATAAATATGGGCCCAACGCTCCAGTCGACTCCATAAAAAGAAGAAACTGGAACGCCTGTAAGCGTAAGACCATCTCCCGAGGTGAGGGGGGGGGAGGAGGGGAGCAAATTCAACGAAGTCATATTTGATGACCATCTAGGCCTAGTTTTTTTTTTTGCATGGGTCACATCTAGGTCAACCCACCAAACTCCATACAAAAATTATGAGCATTGCTCAACTAGTTTAACCACTTACTGGATGGACAGAAAAATATATATACATACATATATAATTTAATTGATATAGGTTGATTACTAGGGAATCTCACTCGAAGAATAAAAAGTAAAACCAACGCAGTATGACTCGCAGTATGTAAATGATTTTTCACAAAAAACATGCAACACATCTTTTTAGTAACGACGTTGGTTTTACTTTTTATACGAACAAAACTAATGTAGAGCAAAAAAGAGAAATCTGCTCAACACAAATAATCTTAAGAAAATATTTTATTTCGGTTTCAGAACGCTTTATTTCATGGGCAAGTTGTTAATTAAAGCATGTTCATTATCATTTCCCGTGGGGGGCATTTTGTTATGAATGCCTTCCCCAAAATTCCTGAGGGGGCAACTGCCATAAAAAAAACCCTCCTGGATCCGCTAGTGATGACAACCACTGCTAGCAATGTAAGGCTAGATTGGGTATGTAATGACGGTGCCAAACACTGGCCAATAGAACGAGTTTACGAATTTTGACCACCGAATCGACTGCTAAATGCCTGCGCATTCAGTCATTGCGTGAAGTGTCAAAAGTCAGCATGCTGCATTTTTGCTGGCGATTCGCCTGCCTAATGAAAAAAAAAAAAAATGTCAACAAACCGACCCTGGCGCTATCTTTGCCAGTTTGTAGCTGATTATTTTGAAATTATTCTATTATAAACTTTGACTTGTATTAATTTGCACAGGCACCGAGTAGCACTTATAATATTATACTGTTTATTAGATCTATTTCATTCGGCCACGCTGTTCAGTTCGTAGCTATGACAACGTTGCATATTTCAGTGATGACTCACAGTTTGTTTCGCGCATTTGAGAGAGCTTAGCCAACTTTTGGCTAGCGTGTGTACCAGCCTTTAGGGTTAGGTCAGGCATGTTAGGTTAGAAAAGTGTTAGCCAGGTTACGTTTAAAGAAAGAAAGAAAGAAAAGAAAAGAAAAAAAAGGAAAGAAAAGAAAGAAAAGAAAAGAAAAGAAAAGAAAAGAAAAGAAAAAAAGAGCACCATGCAGTGAACGAAAATCATATCGTCCATCATCTAGTTTCAATGTCGTGCTATTCCTGGTTAGGATAGCGCAGAGCAGGTTCTGTTGAAGACATAGCAACGACTACCGCCACAACCGCCGCGCCGTAAAGGCCTCGGAACTAACGATATCGGCGAGGACACCACTGCCATTTTCTAAGACACTAACATTATTACGTGTTTCGACATAGCTTTTATTTTTCAACTTGAGTATAGACTTCGATAATGCAGTACATATTACCGGCACTATTAGTAAATAATGTGTAAACACCAAATGCGTCAGCTGATTATCAACATTAAGTCTAAAGGCGTCTTTTCGTGGCCACGCTCGTGATCAGAATCACCGTGATCATGATCACCGTGATCACTGAAAAGCACAAGAACGGTCAACGATTTTGTAAACAAACCAGAGAGGCCATGTCAATTTTCCATAAATATATTTTTATCGTATTTTGCGGGAAATCGAGGGAATGGATTTCTTATGAGCCTCTATTTATTTTGAAAGCAATGCATATCTGAACTAGCAGTATTTAAAACATTTTGAACATACACAGACATAAAACTAAGGAAACTACAATTCTGGAAGTAAATATTACAAACAATCATCATAGCAATATTCAAATAATCCCTAAATATAGGAAAACATCACGGCCAGGCATTTCAAATTTTGAATTCTTTCTTGTCCAACTGCTGGAATCACTCTTTAATCACGTATGATTAGCCTGGGGAGGAAATCACGCCGTGATCAATTCTCACCACTGATCACGGTTGATTGATATTCAGAATCACGTCAAAATACGGTCAGAAAAACGCGCGAATCATGCGCGATCAGAAAGAATCATCCTCGAGGTGGTCACAAATATACGCCTTTATATGCTGCTCATCTATTTTTTTTTAATATATAACTTGATCTCAAGCAAAACCTTCACACGGGCAAACGAAAACTAAATATCGTCATGGCATAGTTCAACAATTTTAATAATATCGAAGAAACAAGTGACAAGCAGAATCATTAAATTTCAAAACCAGGCACAAATACTTTTTTCTCTAGACCTAAATTTCTGGTATACAGCAGGACCAATCGATTCTTTATCTTAAATTTATTGTAAGAATTTAGACAGCACTTAGCCCTTAGGTAAAAATTATACTTTTGACCAATTTGTTCCAATGGTAATATTATGATGTTATCTTGTCGTTGCTGTCCTGAGTGCCTGCTCCGCGAGGGATGTTGCAGCTGGCTGCCGTTCCTGCTGAAATAGTTAGTTTTGTTCAGTTACGTAGGTTCTCTACCTATTCATCCCCTTTCTGTTCCGTGAGGTGAACCGTTGATCGAGGTAACATCTCGTACGCGGGGCACCTCTAGTCTCTCGTGTGGTAGGCCATGAAAGGGGCCGTCCACTTGAGTGCCTTTCTCTATTCTTTGCACCCTTCGATAAGTTGTCTTGGAAGATTGGTTCGGTTACTCATTTCTCATATGTTTATTACTTTCTAAGGGCCCTTCAACCATACGAATAGGCGCGTTAGAATATTCTATTGAATTGAACTATCCCTGTTTCTTTTTTAAAATATGTTCTTTATTTTGTAGTCTGGGCCTTTACGATTAGAATTTTGTGCTCCGTGTAGCTGAAATTTGTATTTAAGCTTTAAGACGGATGCCCTGTGTACCTGCACAGGTTTGTTCAGGGTCCCCTATCCCTCCATAATCCGAACGGCACTGTGTACATGAGCGCGTCTTAGAACTGTTTCCTCGTGTGATCGAGGGTTGTCCTGAGTGCCTGCTCCGCGGGGAATGTTGCAGCTGGCTGCAGTTCCTGCTGAAATGGTTAGTTTTCTTCAGTTACGTAAGTGCTCTAACTATTTATCCCCCTTTCTGTTCCGTGAGGTGAACCATTGATCGAGATAACTGACCTCGTACGCGGGGCACCTCTAGTCTCTCTCGTGTGGTAGGCCATGAAAGGGGCCGTCCACTCGTGTGTCTATCTCTATTCTTTGCACCCTTCTCCTGCCAGTGGTGGTGCACTGTGCCAACTTCTACTACATGTCTATGGCGGAGTAGAGCCGATGTCGAGATAGGTTATTCCCAATTGCGCCTCCTGGCCGATTAGTATCACTGTGCGGATCGCCCTTTGACGGAAATAATAATCCACTTGATGAAAGCCGTCATATTATGATATATAAATGCACAATTTCAAATTTATATGTTTGTACTGTAGGTCATGCTGTATGTACCGCCATACCTCCTGGATGTAATCAGGTGAAATAGTTTTAAGCCATGTAGATCTTTCCTCGGTAAGCAATTAGTGCATTTTCCATTTACCTTGCTTTAAGTGAACAAGCAGTACTGTTAATATTAGTAGAAACAATTATATCTTATTTTGCTTCTCACGCGAGGGTGATTGTTAGGTAGCTCTATTGCGGAGCCAGTCCAGTTAACTCGTTTGGTATGAGATGGCACTAAGCCATGTAGATTAGGTTGTGAATATATAGCTGTAATATTTCTAACAAATTAATGTACACACAATTTTTTTTAATGTTAGCTGTAATATAATAATCCAAGAACACCTCCCGCCTGTGGAAAAATAAATGTTAAATAAATAAATAAATTGCTGTGTGAGGCTAGTATAAGGGCAGTTAATTCCCTACTCACGTTACAATCGATTGACTCGATGTAGCTCAAACGCAAGGAAAACAAAGAGTTAGAAATTATCTGTCGCGAACTGTAATGCTTTATGTTTCCCTAAAATTAAATATACACAGACAATGCAATGAATCGTAGTAGTGACTAGGGTTTTAAATTAATTAGTCAATCGACACAAACTCCACACAAGCATGCTTTGGTTGTTCACGATTACTGCATACTGTCGAACGAACTTTTCATTGATGTAACATGACCTTTTCATTATTTATTAGCAGATTTTACCTAAAACGAAGCACCATGCTGCAGTTATAAATTGACACGCAGAAAATTATATCATTACCGTCAATGACATATGCGAAGTGCATTGCCCGTTTGAACTGGTCGGAGTTTATTTTTATTTGACAGTTGGCACGCCTGGAATTTAGTTCAGTGTAGAAATTGGTGGCAGGACGAGGAGGCTGTTGTGTATATATTATTAATACTTATGATTGCTCTAGAACCTTTACAGGTTAGTTTCTGTGTTAAAGTGTCAATTGTGTTATGTGTTTATTTGTATTCATTGCCTGAAATACTGATATAAAGAAATAATGTAAAATGACTGTTGATTTTCCGTGATTGTTTTCAATGAGATCGGTGCGAAAATTTGCTTAAACAAAGCAGTTTTATTAAATTCGTTTTTGTAGAATTTTTTGGGGTAAAAGTCTTGCTTCCTCGCTTTTTTGATAATTGACTTGACTATAAAGTATGATCTGCTGAAACAGATGGTTTTAATTGTGATGAAAAAAATATTTATTTTGAATCAAAACGCATGAATGACCTTAAATCGTCGTAACTTAGGTTAGCTTAATCATTGTAAACTAACTACGATCGTTAACCATTGGAAATTGCGCAACGCACTCGCAGTGTGATTCAATGCAATTCTTAAAAAGATGGGAATAATCTGCTCAAATATGGTATTAGTTATTGAGAGACTTGCCCTAATGCCTATTTTACTGACCTATTTAGACCTAGTTAGCCTAACTAACATAGGTAGGGCCTAAACTAGGGCACTCTAATCATGTCTAATGGCATGACACTCTTAAGTCAAAAGAGTGAGTGGTTAAAATTTGTTTGACCTATCTGGTCAGACTGGTCATAGGGTAATGTCTCAATTGCCGAATGCACACAAATACCGAAAAAAAAATTTGAAAAGGCGCCAGTTTGACATTATCGCACCGGGTGGCGTGTTGAGTGTTCATTACCTGTGCTTTGAAC
>LQNS02278139.1:10084814-10097430 GCA_001587735.2 Parhyale hawaiensis | reverse complement strand
CGGATCCTAACCACCAGCTGTTGTTGTTTCCTATAAGGACGTCGGGAGTTGGGTGCTTGAGAATTATCAGAATTATCGTGGTCCTTGAGACCTACGATCTGGTCCTAATCGGATCCTAACCACCAGCTGTTGTTGTTGTTTCCTATAAGGACGTCGGGAGTTGTGTGCTTGAGGGTGGAGTCGGAGATTAAATAGCTGGCAGTAGACGGACCAACTTTCTTTCGTGCCCTTCCCGATTCCATGTTTCTACTTGCTCATGCTTTATTCTGTTCTTCCTCTTCTTTACCGACTTGCTGTTCCCATGCGCGTTGATCCTGTGTGGCAACACCTTCGTGCTTAGGTTTCTCGTTTCTCCTGGCATACTATATGTCTCTTGCTCTTTCCTGTGTGATATCGTTCTGCTCGGAAGCGGAGGCTTAAACTTCCTGAATATAACCAACTAGACGGACCAACAGGCCCGTTCCCATAGAGGGCCGGGACTTACGCCCCGGCCCTCTATGAGCTAGTGCCATTACGTCAGAACCGAAGAGATATCTGAGGAAGAAAAGTAGAAGATGAAGAGAATAAACTCAGCCAAAATCAATTGGCACTGACGCCAAAATTTTGCTACTGACCCCTCTTAGTGACGATATCCTAGTCTCGTTCCTTTGGTGACGTCACTGCTAGTTTCCCTCCGTAACGTTCCTGCTTTTTCCCCTCAGTGACGTCATTAGTTTTACCCTCAGTGACTTCACTACTTCTTGATGCATTTTTTCTCTCTGTACCGTCACTGCTTGTTGTTTGTTACGGTCTTGACTAGTTTCCCTGGGCAACATCAGTTCTTGCTGAGTCGATGACGTCACATCGACGCAATGAGCTTCCCTAGGAAGTCACTGCTAGTTTTCCCCTGTAATGTCAACACCATGAAACGGCTAGCGGAAGGTAGGCACCCGTGACTCATCAATTCTTTTTTTCTGCTTCCCAGTGTGTGTCGGTGACGCTTTCGCCAAACTTGTAGATTTTTTGACTCACTTCAGTGTCTTTTTATGAATGTGTGCGTGCGTGTGTTTGTGACGTTTGGCCAGACATGTAGATAACTATTAACTCACTTTGTTGTGTTTCCAATACTTGCCAGGCATTCGTTAATTTTTAAATGCGTGTTTTTGAAGTGCGTGTCATTGACGTTTCGCTGTAGAGCAGGAGCCACTTTTTAACGCGCTAGCTATCGTGTCTTTTGAAAATGCACGTAAATGTATGTGTATGTATATAACTATCTATTAGTTATATAGCTTGGTGATTTAGTGGTGGCGTTGTAATTGAAAGCCCCCAGTTTCTACCCTGCAACTTTGTGCCGTGTTGGCTTAGTGGTACGGTATCGGCGTAGCAATTCGAGGTCCGCAGTTCGAATCTCGACTCAACCTCTTGTATTTATATAAGTAATTATTGTACAGAAGTAGCGTTAGCTATTTATTGTGAGCACCCTACGTATTGTTGTAGCTATTGTGTTTATTTATATTCATTGTATGCGAATGAACAATACAGCGTCACGTAGTTGTTTTTAAGTCTTGTTTGGTTAGTAGTTTCATGGGGAATTATTGAGTCCCAAGCACCTCCTGTGGTATTCTGCCGGAAACGAGCCACTGCAAAAATGTTCACTGGAACAACATTCAACCTGTTTTACACGGTATAAAGTAGCTATAATAAACGCGGTAGAGTCAAAGGAGGTAGTTTAATTTCAAAGAGAAAAGTGTCCGCCAGACCAACCATTAGAAGAGCTCATGATGCTGATGACGTCACTGAGGCGCATGTAAAGCGACAACGCTGATTGGAGGCAATGTCCATCAAGTAAGCAGTTTGAGCGATGTTATTGGTTGATCATGACGTCACAACGGTGACGCCCAGAAGAAAGATTGATTTGCAAATATCTTCTTTCGTTTCACCATTATAATAACCCTATGAAAGCTTATATTACCGTTTCTACTTTTCTGCAATTAGTAATAGGTCTTTTCTTGCAATGCAGTGCCAGAGACCTCTATTTTTTCACATTTGCTTCTTTTTTTTGTAGTGTCTAATAGTTTTACTGCTATAATATTTGGCAGCTTTTGGGTTTTACTCTATCACGATGTTGGGAAGGTTTTCGATCAATTCATCACGGCATACGGATTGGTTTTGGTCAGCCAATCACGACGTCGGGGTGGGCATCGCTCGGCCAATGACGACTACGGGATTAGTTTTGTTCCACCAATCGCAACGCCGGGATTAGTTTTGATCAACGAATCACGACTTCGGTATTTTCTTAGCAATTTTCTAGTAGCCTATGAGAAGTCTCGATTGTTTTGTGTGTATAGCTTTGTAAGTATATACTGTACTATAGTAACACTAATTATTATTGAAAAATTACTTCAGCTTGTGTACATGTGCCAATAGCTCCCGAATATCATGGCCGAACCTGCACTTCTTGTTTCAATACCCCCCCCCCCCCCGTATTTCCTGTTGTCTAGGTTGCTAAGTCGAAGTAGGCATGAGTCTGACTTCCTTTGGGTGTCGGAGTCGGATGCTCCTGGACCCGGGGGTGTGAGAAAATCGGCCTATTTTGGTGTGAAAGAGTTTGATTATTATCAAATGTTTGGTTCAACCACCGTTTCCGCCAAAGGGCGATCCGCACAGTGATGGTAGTCGGCCAGGAGGCTCGAGTAGGAGTATGCTACCTCGACCTTCGGTCTCCTCTGCTATATACATAATGTTAGTTGGCTCAGTGCGCTACCACTGGCAGGAAAACTGCGCAAAAAATCGATAAAGACACTCGAGTAGACGGCCCATTTCGTGCTTTCTACACGAGAGAGTAGAGGTGTGCCTCGTACAAGGTCGGCTATTTCGATCGACAGCCCACCTCACAGAACAGAAAGGGGAAAATAGAGAGCTACTTAACTTTACAAAACTAACCTCAGCAAAAACTGCGGCCAGCTGCAATATCCCTTGCGGAGAAGACACTCTGGACAGCCCTTGGGTTTGAAAGAGTTTGATTCGTGGTCTGAGGAGTCGGAGTAGCGCCACCGTGAGGCCCTGTGGGCTAACCTTAGCCCTTCGGCACTTCTTGCTTTCGTGCCCACTGATGATGCTTGAATTGATTTGTCCTCTTCTTCCACGACTTGTTCCCATGCGCGTTCATTCTTCGTGCATGAGTTCCACGTTTCTATCAACATACTATCTATTCCTTCCTTCTTCCTGTGTTGAACTCCGTTGTACTTGAAACAGAGGTTTGAACTGCTCAGTACAATGATAATGTTTGGGATTCTATAGGCAGAAATCCGACCCTCAAATAAACATAATGAATACAACATGAGCACCGGCTGGAGCACTCTGTAAGGAGGGTGCAAACAAGCTATCAGAGCTGGGCGGGTCACTCGTTTAGGGTCGTAGCGTCAGTCTGTCGTTTTTCTTTCACAAAAATTTGCGTCACTGGTGGATACTGTTATTTTAAGTAATCAACTTCATATGCATGAAAAATCTTATAAATATATTATAAAAAATACCGCGAAATGGACATTTTACCAATCAGTTAGTTGCCGCCGCCAAGGAGGTTGTTTTAGCCGAGTTTACCTTTGTTTGTATCTTTGCCTGTCACCAAGATATTCAGAATCTTATGGACGGATCTTCACAAAATATACACATATCATTGTTTGGCATCTGACGAGTAACAGATGATTTACTTTAGGTGAAGATCCGTTCAACCGTTTGTTTGCATGCCTTTTTCCTTGGTGTCTTAACTCAAAAAGTTAGGGACGAATTTCTATGAAATTTACAAGAGTTGTTATGTATATCACAAAAAGCAAATAACCATTTTTTTACGGTCTTTTATGCTTGTTCGTTTATCTCTGATTGATTTATTGTTGGCGAAATTACTCAAGAAGTTAACCGTTAACAGAAATTGTTGGTAATGGTAAAAGACATGAATGATCAAACTTGATGATTAGTTGGTCTGCTTGTAGAAGTTGTAAACTTGTTAGATATTGCATGACTAGCAAATGACCATTTTTTGTGACGGTCTATTTTGCCCGTTCGTTCATCTCTGTGTTTGATTTATTGTTTGTTAGCAAAATTACTCAAGAAGTTATGAACGGAACTTTATGAAATTTACAGAGATTGTTAAAATTCTTAATTAAAAGAAATAAATGATCAAATTTTGGTGATAATCGGTTGGACTGTTTGTGTGTTTGACTAATGTTTGTCAGCCATATAACTCTTCAAGAAAATTACAGAAACTTATTACTTTCAAAAAGCACAAATGACCAGATTTTGGTGCTGATAAAAAGGAAATTCTAGTTTCAGAGCTAATTTGAATTTTACAGTAACGTTGTCCAACTTGGAGGAGCTATGCATTTTTAAGAGTGCTCTAGATATGTTTTAGTTTGGTTGATTAATTTTATCAAATTGTTACTGTATCATAATCATAGTATCACAGTAGTACAAAATGCAATAAGTAAATGTAATATTAAGACTACGACACGTGAAAACTAATAAGAACAAAATGTGCCAACAAATTTGACAATGTTTTTTTTTTAAGTTAGTCCATTGAACAATGTGATACTGGCCTCAGTTACTGAAATATTTTTGATAAGTTTTATTTATTATCTCCTCCCTCGAACCTAGACCATTTACACAATAGATATTGATGCGGTGAATACGAATTGATCCTCCTCTTACCGAGCGTTTTCAAATGAAAGTGAATGTCGTCGACCTTTTTTAAACAAAAACGGTTGTTACATCCCCTTTTAGATCACTACTGCAAACTATTTCTGAAGAAAAACTATTTGCTCCCTGTATTACTAGCCTTCTGTTTGTATAATAAACATTTTTCCACTCCCTTCCATACTACTGCAAAGCCACCGTCGACACAGTCAACTCTGATGACTTTCCTCTCCGTGCCTACCTGCATATAAGCTTCAGGTTCTCTTACAAAAACATATTTTCCAAAGGACCCTATTTTAACTTCAAAGGTAAACCTCCCACAGCTTTTCTGCCAGTGCTGTCTATAAATTTAAATGCAGGAGCTATTCCCAAGTGCCCCATCTGCAGGAGATGATGTAGCTTGCCGCAGTTCCTGCTGACCAGCTGACGAGGTTAGTATTGTAAAGTTAGGTAGGTTCTCTACTTTCCTCTTTCTGCCCCGTGAGGTGGGCTGTCGATCGAGATAGCCGACCTGGTACGCGGGACATCTTTAGTCTCTCTCGTGCGGAAGGACACAAAAAGGGCCGACCACTTGAGTGTCTCCTACTATACTTTGCGCCAGTTTTCCTGCCAGTAGTAGCGCACTGAGCCAACCGAGTCTTTTCGGCAGGAATGCCGAGATAAAATATTCCTACTGATGGAAAGCGTAATGTTATTTTCGGTTGAGCTTCACTCTTGAGAATATCCCGATCTTGTGTTTTCGGCGCGAGGCGGGCCTGATGCCTGCGGCGCTAGTAACCCAACCCACTATAATAATAATAATGCAGGAGCTAAGTCGCTTCGTATGTGGACATCACTGGAGAGCATTGCAAAGCCCGCGTTGACCAACATTTAGACATATCCAGCAAAACAAGTTTACCGCTTGCAAATGACTATAGATTCTGCTTCCCGTCCTCATGCAGAATAAAACACTTATCCATTCAGCAGGAAAGGCTTCATCTTCGATTTTTCCAATCCAATAGAGTTCACAACTTTGGAATCTCTCTACATCCATAAAACAAAACCCAGCCTCAATATAACGACTTCAGTTGTAGCTCTCATTACAATCCATAACTGACTTTTTTCTTCCAACTATATCACGATTGCTGCTTCACTATCGTCCGACTGTACAAGCACTGATATTGGGTCCTTCCGAGCATATATCCCGGTCATTCGCAATTCACACATCCCATTGACAATATCTCTGCTTGTCTGCCAGAAAAAGTTGTTCCTTTATTGGTTTTTCCTTTCATTATTCTGCATTCTGAAGATGGGAGAAGACATCTCGAAACGTTAAATTTTAGTCAGTTTTCTGGACAATTAAGTACTGTTGACGAATTTATACGTTACAGCCGTCGGAAATGCTCATTCTTAGAAATGCTGATGTATTGAGCAAGCTAACTTTAGTATTATTTCAGAATTGATACTCACTATCGCGCACCTTTTTTTCTGTCTTTAAAATGGTTGCCTAAGCTGTGATGTCATTAGCAGAACCAGTCCTACGCTCCTAGCCACGAAAAGTATTTTTTCATTCAATATAAAATTCATGGACCGTCAATCGTAATCGTCCATGATGTCGTTCCCTAATATAGAGTAAGAGTAGGGAACTGGTTCAGTTATTTTCTTGCTGGTTACGCTTACGATGCTTCGGACACCACACTATGTAAACGCTAACTACTGGGCGGACAGGCGACGTATAGTATCTGATAATGTTTTTTTTCATTCGGTCGAGCAATTGCATAGTTTTGTATGATTGATGCGCTAGACCTCAACTGTAATATAACGTTACAAAAAAAAAAGCTCGTTTCTGTGATGATTTATTGTTGCCTGTGCAAATTTGATGAGCCAATTCCCTCTTAATTGCATTAGAGTACTGATGTACCGTCATACTGAGTTTAAAAAATTGCTATAGAAAAAGAATGCGACAGTGACCTATACTAGGAAATTCGTGTTCAGCATATCAATACCTACCATATAGTGGTCTAGAGCTTTCGTGTTTGAGTGGTGAGTCATAGTAAAAAAAGTACCATATTTTTTCTGTCGTACAAACTGTACCAAAAGGACTATGTTTTCTTGGCCCTAAGGGAAAATGACGCAACATTTTTTTTTGCGTCACTGCGTCGTTTTTAAAACTTTTGCGCTGTTGCGTCATGCGTCACTGAAATGGTCGTTGCGTCGTCGACGCTATGACGCAAGTGGTGACGCAAGTGCCCAGCCCTGCAAGCTATCAACTTATTTCAAACTACATGGACAAGTAGTTAGTTCATTAGTTGCCCGAAATCTGCATGTTGATGAAACATGCTTCAAAGAGTCTTTGTTTTAATGATACAAAATTTTTCATCGGGAGATACAGAGATACCTTTGCATGGCATACCGTTATTGCTGGCGCCTTCAGGAAGCAAAGCCATCCGGGGTATATTTTGGCGGCCCTTTCCCTGCCACAATACTGTACAGTATATTATCATCACAACTTCACCCTTGGGCCACCACGGACAGATAGTTAGATAGTAGAACCCAAATGAAGAAATTTTCAACACCGGGAAGCCTGCAACGCTACTTAAGGAAATCCAACTAAAAGCCATTGATAGCTGAATTGAACGCCTGCATGCCAACATGACCGAAAGCCGACGCCGGTAATGAATTCCAAACCTCTACAAACCAGGGCACGAAGCAGTGACTGAACTGACAAGTTTGGCATCTAACATTGTTCAAAGTGAAGAAAGCGTGCGCGTCAACCGCAGCACGTGTAATCCTCCTAAAGATCTTGAGGGCAGGGACAAAAGAATGCAACCCATGTCTCTCATTGTTGTACACCTTATAAAACATATAAAGTCCGGCCACCCCTCTCCTATGGATCAGATTCACCAGAACATTTTCAACGCACAGCTTGCTGGCTGAACTAACAAGTCGGTCCAGCAGGCGCAAGTGACTGTCAGCCGCAGAAGCCCAGACCGGTTAGCAATACTCCAACACAGGCAGCATAAAAGTGTCTGCGGACAACCTCACTGTCACCAAACACCGAATTTACCTCATGTAGGAGCCCTATCTTACTGGAAACATGTGATACCAGTCGCCTAATATGCAGCTTAGAAGTAAGCTTCTCATCAAAGAAAACACCGAGAATCTCCAAGGAGATAGACTCCTGAAGCAAAGGATGCTGCGGTACAAGTGTCCGAGACCGACTGACGATCATAGACTTGGTCTTACTAGCATTCAACTTCATACTCCAGGCCGAGCACTGTGCACTAATGTGCGACAGCTCACTATTCAAAGACTGGGCGACAACATTACGCATGCTGAGGGTAGGTATCACTGCTATCAAGTTGGAATCGTCAGCATAGTTGATCATCGTGTTCTCTGGTGCTAGTGACACTTTGCTAAGCCAGCTGATGTGACGGCTAACATTTTAGTCAATCTTTTGGTGCCAGTGACACTTGCTAAGCCAGCTGACGTGACGGCTAACATTTTAGTCAATCTTTTGGTGCTAGTGACACTTGCTAAGCCCGCTGACGTGACGGCTAACATTTTAGTCAATCTTTTGGTGCTAGTGACACTTGCTAAGCCAGCTGACGTGACGGCTAACATTATAGTAAATCTTTTGGTGGACACGCGGTTGCGTTTACACCGACACAAGCTTTTGGTAGACACGCAGTTGTGTTTACACCGACTCAATCTTTTGGTAGACACGCGGTTGTGTTTACTCAGACACAGTCTTTTGGTAGACACGCGGTTGTGTTTACACAGACACAGTCTTTTGGTGGATATGCAGTTGTGTTTACACAGACACAGTGTTTTGGCGTTATGCAGTCGTGTTTACACGGACACAGTAACTCATGCGGACGCTGAGTCGTGCCCATAAATTTATATGGCTACCTATAGACTATCGTAAAAATCTATGTTAAAGGATACGCCCGAGCCAAGCTTGGGTAGGTGCTAACAGAAGTTTTTAGGAATTTGTAAAATTTATTGGTAATGACCTCCGCCAAGGAGGTTATGTTTTCGTCGTGTTTGTCTCTCTGTTTGGCGGTTTGTCTGTCTGTCTGTCTCCAAGATAACTGAAAAAGTTATGGACCGATTTGGATGAAATTTACAGGGATTGTTAGGTATGTTCGGAGGAACAGATGATTAACTTTTGGTGAAGATATGTCCATCCGTTTGTTTGTTTGTCTGCGTCATTTTTCTCGATGCCATAACTCAAAAAGTTATGGATGGATTTTGATGAAATTAACATGAGTTGTTAGATATATAACAAAGAGTACATGACCAAATTTTGGTAATGGTCCGTTCGTTCGTTCGTTCATTCGTTTGTCACTATTTTTAATTATATGCTTGTTAGCACAATAACTCAAAACATAATGAATGGATCTTTATGAAACTTATAGGAGTTGTTAGTAATAGTAAAAGACATAAATGATCAAATTTTGGTGCAGATCGGTTGCTTCGTTTGTATGTTCGACTCATATTTGTCATAACGTTTGTTAACAGTATAACTCAAAAAATTATGAACGGATCTTCAAAAAATTGAACAAGATATTATTAATATAAAAAGGCACAAATGATTAGATCTTGGAGTTTATGCAAAGAAAATTATGGTTTCAGATCCAATTTGAATTTTTGCTACCGTTGGCTCACTTGGCAGATGTATGCGCTCAGAGTGCTCTAGTTCCTCTTATTTTTGCCAGCACTTAACGAAAATCGAATAGATTTGTTATTTTCCCGCACTTATGGCAAATGAATTAATTCTATTTTTTTTTTGCCAGCATCTATGGAAAATAAAATAACTTTAATATTTTTGCCAGCACGTAAGGAAAACTAAACAACTTTCTGATTTTGCTAGCACTGATTGAAAATGAAATAACTATTATTTTTGCTAGCACCTGACGAAAATTAGGTAATTTCATTACTTTTGCCAGTAATTAGAGAAAATAGTAATGCTTTATTCACTTCTTCCATATCTTAATTGAAGGATCATACAGACACGTGTAATGACTAGATTCTCCATCTCAAATAGGAACAATAGAAAGGGTGTCATCATTTTTGATAGCCGAGTGCATTAGTAAATAAAGGACTATCATCATTATTATTATTATTTCAATCCAGACTGAATTTCAGAAGCCGATCGTCGGTCACGGTGAAACTACTACTACTCCTATTTCATTGCTCATGCAGATCGTCATTATGGCGTTGCAGCATGCAAAAACTATCGCATTATTATATAAGTATACCCATTCTGGGTTTGAAGCATGCGAAAACTATCGTATGGATATAAACTATGCCTATCGAACATAATTTATCCATAGCTAAATACCGACATCCATCAAAGCTGAGGTGACATTGAACACGCAGTCCTGCTTGCTTTCACGTCTCATCGTCTCAGTTGCCCAACGCTCATCCTCAACTTTCGTTCGCAGCTGTAACGATTTCGAGTTTTTTTTTTTCGAAAATTGCCCAGAATTTTTACCTATTTCTGGTGAATTTTTACCCTAAGGTAATGATTTCATACGAGTCAATGATGCATAGTAGCAGTAAACGTGTAACAGATGGTGGGTCGTTTATTCGAACGTAAAGCACAGCTGGTAGGAACGTATTTATGATTGTCTGTAGTGAGCAAGCCGAGGTCAGGCACAAAAGTACGGAAACGGACGTGCGTCTGATGCAGACATGCAAGGTCACCGAAACATTTATGCATTTCTGAACAACAAATCTCCTCTACTTTTGAATTTGCTCACTGGTATTACTGTATTTTTCAGTTAAATGTAAGCTTAATTTTATGGTTTGATAGTAAAATCGGAAAAAAGCTGAGCACATGCGCAAAAAATGTGTTTTACCGAAGCAATATGTCACCGATTGGAGCACGCCGTTGGACAAGGACGCGGGGCCATCTTTCTTTCCTTTCCCCGAAAATGAGCTAAACAGTTCCTCATAAGAGCTAAAAATTCAACTAAATGCAAGGTTAGACCTTCATTTTTCTACAGAGAAGTTAAAAATCAATGAAAATTAAATGCAAGACTGGAAAATTGGGGAAATGAGACAATATGAAGACACATATTGCTGTAATGAGTCACTCATGGAGTACCCGCGAGAGGTCATCTCGTGCTCGGCCTCTCCTCATTATTTCCCACTCGCCAGTTGCCCTCGGGAAGTGATGGTGGTAGGTGCATAAATATATGCTCTCGCAAGTGAAAAGCTGTTCGAGGATAGTGTTAGGAAGTTTCTTCCTTTATTCTTCGTGTGTATACAAGCTAATTTAAGAATGATACTGTGTATCAATTGCATGCAGTAATGATCGGTGAGTAGTTAGTACCGTATCCGATATTTACAGAGAAGTTAGGTTGTTTAACTTTCAATGTTTGTATACAAAGTTTTACTTTCCGAGAAAGTTGAATCAACTTCGATAGAAGAGGAAGTTTTTTCAGTCAACTTACGTTTTTCCGATAATTTTCGTATTAAAGGGTCATTTGTTAAAACGGATGTCTAAAGAAGTTGTAGCATGTTGTTCCTTCTCTCATTTAGAGCAATTACTCAATTGCCGAACTAACTCTATTTCCGAACATTTATCATTTGATGGGATAATTACTTTCGCCTATCAAATAATCACTGTTTGTCCGGAAACAGAGTTAGTTCGGCAATTGGGTAGCCTAATTCCCATATGCTTGCGAACGTATCGACAAGATAACAAACCCCGATATTGGTAACTACGTACATATTTTTCGGTTCGTTCATCTGTCCATTTTCATTCACGCCCGAAGAAGGCAAAAATTAGGTAAGTTTGGAAACAGTAGGCATCGTGTCACTTTTAGTTGTTAAAAACTGATAGGCACCGTATGAAGAAACTAAGTTGTAGACATTAACATTATTTGAACTTCAATCTAGAATGCACTTCTTGCTCCCCCTACAGTGAAATACGAAATGTGAAGAAATCCACAGTTTCTGGCAGCACTCATATCCATCCTGATTTTTAATCTACTAGGTAACTTCGAATGATCAGCTGCTGTGAGGAGACGCTTAGGTATATCAATGGAACAAAGGGTAAAACATTCTCCAGTGTAGCCAGGAAGCAAAGAATGAATGATACCACAGACTGACAGAGAAGTTGAAGATATTTCGTTTCAGGCATTTTTTTCCAGCTTGTTCTCTTCCCATACTAAAAGATCTGTTTGCTCCAGTGAAGAAACTCAACCAATATGATATCACATCTGTGATACCGAGCCGAGATATATACGAGTGATGCTTCATTGCGAGGTCAAAGTGAATATTTTTTTTTATTGCTTGTCGCTAAACGTTAGGAAGAATTCTACTTCTTAGCAGGAGTCAGCAGTTGTGCGGTAAAGACAATAGTAACGAAAATTATAAATAAATAAATATGAAAGTAGGATTCATCACAAATTCATTGCCATCATTTTAGATATCCAATGAAACAAGGAGTGCGCTGTACCTGCACTTACGCAATTCGGGCGCGTTCGATAGACTAGCGAAATTTATGCCGAGGCCACACTAACACAACCGTACGCTCAACCTGATGTGAGGACGTGCACGTCGTGCCGAAACATAGTACATAGCTTAAAATCGGCATCATAGATACGGGGCCGTGAACGACGTACGAGTTGCGCATCCGTTCATAAGTTGACGTGCGATTGCATTGTGTGCTCCCGGCAGGAGACTCCTAGACTTTACTTTTCTGGACTTGAAGCAGGTACGTCGAATCGAGTTTTAGGCGTGAATCGCGAATAGATTGCCCATGAGGATTGAAAGGACATATATATATATATATATATATATATATATATATATATATATATATATATATATATATATTGAAGAATTAGATCAGAAGCAAATAATATAGTTGAAATTTTATTACCCACGACGCGTTTTGCTGTAACCTCAGCTCATCAGGTGGGAGGATCGAAGATGGTGAATAATTCGTTGA